>QFES01000176.1:0-52958 GCA_003316375.1 Tylopilus plumbeoviolaceoides
GCCTCGAACACCGGTTGTCTGTTGTCTTGCCCTCGAGCGTTACGACTCAAAGTCTAGGTCGTTACAATGGCAAGCTGCTGATATTGTCTAGGATCTCCTCTTTTGGTTTATTTCGGTGCTCTCCACTGGTGCGTATTCTAAGCAGCTCTCAGCAGGCATGATGAGCATACTCCACAGAAGCAGTCGATTGATCTTAGTGAATGAACCGTAATTCATGCAGAATTTGGCGTTCAGAAGAATACTGCAAAACATTGACTATTTTCTTTAGTCAGAATGAGCAGCATCTTGTCTGTGAGTATTCCAGCATCATTTTTCTGGCACATGGCAGAGGCGTTAACAGTGAAGCTAGTCGTTGAGTGCCTAGCACTTATGAAAGGGCAGTGCACTCACGAAACTTGGAGATCGGCTACTGAGGAGAGTAGGTTTCGCTTTCTTGAAGCTCTCGCTCAAAGTAAAGCTCCACATTGATAAGAGGCTGACGGATCCTACTAGTAGGTTTCATACATGCAAGGGCATGAGCTTTTGGTGGGAAATAACCATGGCACAAAGTTGAAGCAATCGTCGCACAAAAGGGTATTGGTCTTCCCAGGTCTGGGGACATTGCGCTGCATGAATTTGAATTGCAATTCAGCAAAGCCAGCCTAGCTGTTCAAGCTGACGACGACATTCTATGGCATCTTGGGATGTGTAGCGGACTTGGAAGCACGAATCTCTTTCTCGCATGTGAGTACATCGGGTCACCGGATGCTGTATCGGTCTGAAACCAGGATTATTTAGCTGCTTTTTTACTATACATCACTTCTACACCTTGGAGTCCTTGGGGGATGATGATTCGAGAGGTGACCAGTACAAGTCATTGCTGAGACACAGACTCAGATCGTTAGCGGGGAGGCGCTGCAACAGGTATGTGTGTGCTGGTTTGCATAGCTTATTGGCTCAGTGCACGACAGATGGAGGGAGAGGACAGCATACAAAATGTGTGACGTGACAGGGCCCTGTCACATCGTATCAGTCAGGGGTCTCGCTTGTCAACGTCGTCAATGTCGATGTCCACCTCCTTCACCCTCAACGTTCAACCGTCGTCTCCCTCCTTCCCCAGTGCCCCCATGTCTTCGTGGCGACCTGTCCACAAGTGTGCCCATTCGTCCCACCACAACACCCCTACACTGATTCACAGCGATGTCATCTCGATGTATGGAGGAACAGCCTCACTAGGACTTCTCTGTACGTGTCTGCTTGCCTCTCGCTTTTCATCACTTACCCCCCTCGCCAGCCCGCTCAAGCTACTCGAAGTTCAAGTTCCATGCCCGCCTCCATAGATAGCCACATCACAAGCTCTAGTTCATCCGCTCCACATATACCACTCTTCCCTGCCTTTTCTGCGGACTTTCTTATTTTCTCCAGTCATCGCCTCTACAGAGGCAGTCTACCAACTCACGGCCACTCATTTCTATGTCGTTTTGTCTACAATGAGGTTGGAAGGAACTCTGCGTGATTAGAAGTTAGTCATCGTGGAAGGTGTGGGAGCCGTATGGCTTTTGTGAGATATTTTTTGCTTCGTATGCTAAGTTCCTTTTCAGTCGTTGGTCTCAGCCATCTATGATTCATGTATGGATCATCTAGTTTTGTAAGTGCGGTGCTTGCTCACTGCATTCATAGGTCGCTATACATCAACCAGTGAGATATGCTAGAACCAATGCCCATCTTGATTACACCTCAACCCCGCGATTGCCTAATGGTGGCGCATATGAATGGCTAACGAGCATCCTCTTGCCTGTAAGGGCAGGCCAGGCCCGGGGTGAGGGGCAAGAATCACCTGCCTTACTTGGTGCATTCAACAAGACCCTCGCCACCATTGTAAGTTATTCCCTCGACTCCAGTCTGAGACCTCGTGTTGAATGCGGAACAAGTCACCTATCTATCTGTCATGGTCAAAGTGTGCATCATGGTGCACTGGTATGAGCGTGACACGGTGTTGCCGAGGGTCTGGATGTAAACTGGTATTTCATTTGTCTTTCTATGCGTCCTCTCATACTCACTTTAATGGACCTCAGGTCAGTTGCAGTTATATATATAGCTGTCCCACGTCATCTATCCTTCGTCTCTTCTGACCATGTTAACTCAAATGCAGCATTTTAAAGACAGCGTGCACGGTTATGACAAGTTTTATTTTATTTTCCATCTTGCAGATCCATGCTCATTTCGATAGTCTTGTTTTCGCCGTAGATGTGTTCATTCATTGATACATGCGTACCAGCATTCTGACACAAAACAAGTTGTCTCATGGACACAGAAGACACTTTCAATGACTGAGGTACATCAATGAACTCGGTCTCTCCTACTATGTCTTCCCCGGCGCGTCCCACAACCACTTTGAGCATTGTCTCGGTGCATACATGCCCCACCCCACCCACCTCTGCTCACCACGCCACCACAGGCGTCAGCTACCTCGCCCACCTGACTCGGATGGTGACCTACTCGAGAGACATGGACCCCTTGCTCAGTGTCACCGACCGGCACATCAAGTCAAGTTCTGCCACGACCTCGGACATGGCCTCTGGTCGCATGTCTGGGACAGTTCATCCCCACTGTGCGGTATGCATAACATGATCATCCATGTACCCTGACGTTGACTGCATACACACAGACCCGACATAGTTGAGACGTATCAGCTCGATATCACACCCGAGGAGGTCATCCTCGCCAAGGCACTCATCGCAGGTGACTGTGAATGTTGTTTGTATGTCCAATGTGCGTTTCGATGCGCATATAGGCTGACCCCAATGACAGACTTGGGAAGATGATGCCATTCTTGTTCGAGATCATCACCAATGGACTCGACACGGACAGGTACATATGTGTGCATCATGGCATACAAGTATGAGTGATGTGGAACGCGCATAGATTGCTATATCTTAAGAGACTGCCATTATGATAGGAGCAATATTTCCGTCTCTAGGTATCGTGCACCTGCATACGCCTCGGACTTGGTCATGCATGTCTTGTGTCTAGGCTGTTCCACTCAACATGTGCTGTCCAAGGCAAGATATGCTACAACATCAAGGACGGGAATCAGATTTACGAACTGTTTTACAGCGGTTCTTCCTGCACAAGCGGATGCACAGTCACAAACCAGTGCAGCTTGGATTTTACCCCCTACACATGTACTGATGGATGGGGTCAGAGCCAATGCAATTGAATACATGGCCGTTGATGCGCTCCTCCGGGCAGAGCCTTGTCTTATAGTTGCAGGCCGTCCCGAGAATCCAAAGCAATGTGTTTTTCTCACTGACAATCTTCTCAACTAGATCAAAGAGTCGATGGACGAGGTAAGTCCCCTGTGTCGCTCGGCGTCACGCGAGTTCCAACACACTGCGCACAGGAACTCGCACCTCTACGGGGTAGTCGACTACAAGGTTTTTTTGCATGTCAAGGAAGATGATCGATCGTGGAATCAAACATGTTGATGGGCGTGGATGACGAGCTCATCGCACAACTCAAGCCAAGCCAGATTACGGGATCCTGCTCGCTCCTGCACTATGGCAAAAATAAGTCTAGTCTGCTCGATTTACTCTGAAAAGAAACCCAATAGTACGTGTAGCGGTCCAGTCCGCATTCAGTGTGTGGTGACCATATGTACTAGCGTATGGTACAACGACCCAGATATGTGGCCCAGATCGTTTGCTGGCATGCAACTAGTACAAGCTCGATCACATGACTTTATATAATTCTTTGAATATATGTTCTTTGTGTATCTGCTTGTGTCATGCCTGGGTTATGGTTCCAATTTGAAGCTTGATCAGTTGAGTATGATATTCAAATAATCAGGGCTTCATTATGGTTGCAAATACTTGTCAGATGCAGCTCAATGGATATAATATTTCATCAGATGTGGGATTTATGTTGCTGATCCATCAACCTATATCATACCTTACACACAAGCTTGATCGGTTTTATGTCAAAGTGGTATTCAAATTATCAGAATATATCATATCCTCATTGTAATTACAGATATTTGATCAGCTTTCTAACAATGTGAGAGCGATATGATCATAGGTGATTACTAATAAAATGCCTACCTGTGCTTACAATTAATTTTCTAGTCATTAGTACTATGATAGAACACTGAAGCTATCATCTATACCTTTATCTACTAATGTCAAACAGATAACAATGTCATCTTATTTAACTAGGAATACCAGCTCTTCAAAATTTTCCTGATGGTAAGATTATACCGTTGTCAATTTGTAAACTAACGTGACGATAGGACGTGCTATCCGATCAACTGCAGTCCTCTTTCGTGGAGCGTCAAGGTGGGAGATTTGCATTCTTCGTGCAGTCCACTAATCATATTGTCCCTCCCGGTACAGAGCCAGATCTACAGGCTCTCAACAACCCGTACATCGCAGCCGCAAGGAAAACCCTCAAGCCTGAGTCTAATGGTCAGAATGATATCCACCGCTCCCCTCCAGAGTCAAATCCCCAGTCCCCTTCAATGGCACTCTCCTTTCGTCATTTACACTCCACGTCCCAGCCTTTGAATCAGCTGCCTTCCCAACCCTCGGTCCCATACTCTCAGTTCACTCCTTCCTTCACCCTAGATCCGCCCTGGAATCTGAAGCTGTTGTGAACAATTTGGACCCTGAGAGGTCATCTTCAAGCAACGAGGGTGATGAATCAAACAAGGAGTTTGAAGATGGTGATGGAGACGAGGACAAGGACAAGGAGGACCAAGAGTTTGGTTGGGCAGAGAGCTGTGGAAGGCGAGGCGAAAATCCAGGTGAGCATCTGGTGATACATTGACCATGATACATTTAGATTTGTGTCGCAGGTTTTACCTTTGCACAGCCAGTTCTTCGACCACCTCAAGTCTCGCAAGCTTCATGCCCGCGCTCACCTTCACCACAATTTGAATTTCAATACTCTCGTTCTGAGGATGAAGCAACACTTGAAAGAGTGTTCAGGTCCAGTGGCCAAGATAATTCCCAGCTACACACCGCGCAAGTACCCCAACTGGATGGTAATCAGGTACGTACAAGAAAAGTGTGGCCCCGTCATCTCACAAGTCACCTAATTGCGCAGGTTGCACAAGGATCCATGGGTAGGAGTGGCACAACCCAAGTGAGCAACGATATCAGTCTCGGTACTGACTTGCTTACGAACTCTGCTTCCGTGTAGAATATCGCTGCCCCTATCGACGTCCTACAGAATCATCACAAGAGAAATGGCTATCCATGACTGCCCAACCCTGCAACCCTCAATCATCATTGGCACGTTGTGGACGATGCGATTCCCCCTGCTGCACCAGGTCCGGTCACAAACACTGCTGGTCTGCATTCTGTCATGAAAACTGACAGTCCCAAGCCCACGCGGCTACCCTAGTACAAAGGACCTTGGAAACAGCTTCTCGAGGTGGCAAAGACGGACTGTCACATAGTCCATGTGCTAGAGAATGCCTTTCCAAGTCATGTTGACGATGTTCCACAATCTGTTTCTGACGTCCTTGTGACCACTATCAACAACTGGAATCAGACAGAAGGGCAGCTACCAGAAGGTGAGTCTTCATTGATTCGCAGTATCATTGTTCCTGACGCTTTGTCCTAGGCATCTATCCCAAGCGTAAATATGACATGACAATCTTGGTATGTCATTTAAACATTATTCGTGATCCATTCATTGTATTCTTTTTACTTTAAAGCTCTATGAAGACCTGTCAACCTGGTGTTCAGACCTGAAGAAAATAGCTCGGAGTATTGCACCAGAAGCATATGGATTGAAACCTCCACCTGAGACACCCACCCAAGAACATCACATATGGGTTGTGAATGCAGCGACCAGTTTAATCCATGACTCCTTGTTCTTACGTGGGGGGGAGGATGAAAATGTCGGTAACTTCGCATTGAGTTTTGGTGTGCATTCATCACAATGTTCATCTAGGGCAGGACCAAGAACTTTGCTCACAATGCGCTTCAGGATGTGGCAATAGCATTTTTTTACACTGGTTCATACCGCATCGTGCGCAAGCGACCAGATATTTTCCGTGTTTGGCTTCCGTTGTCATGCTTGGCCATGGTCGGAGCTGCGGTATTTCCCCCTCTTACCTTTTTTATATGGTAGCTAACTCTCTCGACAGTACAATTGTGTCCTTGATGGCTTTGCGGCGAATGGCAGTGGTAGATCATTCCCGAAGTTTGCTTCACAAACTTACAGTTCCATTTACCGTGGCATGCTTGACTTGTTGGATGTGATCCTCGAGGATCCCTATCATGGTCCTCATCTGGAAAAACAGCTGTGTGAGTGGGCTCAGCTTGGTTGGTAAGTGTGATGCTCGTTTTTTACATCCTCAACTGATGCTTTTCGTCTAGGGCTGCGAATGTCAAAGTCGACGGGCAGGACAACATGGGTAAGCATAGCCATTTGCAGGTTAAGCTAGACTAGGTGTTGTTTATGTCATTGTTATTGCATGTATTCCTGATTTGAATCTTATGTGATCTGATGATTAGATTTGAATTTGTGTGAAAGTGTTGTGAAACATGATTGGTTTGTGCCACACTGGCAGTCTGTACAATAACCATGCCTGCAATATTATGTGCCACTTGAATTCCCTGGGAGTTCTGTGGACTGTTGTACAAAGATGGTCAGTAGACCAGCCATTGTGACACATGTGGTTAGTAAATGAAGGGTTTGTATTGGCTTGTACAAAGGAGACCAAGCTGTCAGTTTTGTGGCCTTGGATGCTCTGCACACTTCTGTACAATGCATTGGACTTTGCTGATGTCGTTTTCCAAAGGGCATAGTGACCTTGGCATAAGACTAAACAAGCAGGTCCAACTTTAGTAGCGAGAAATATGACTCACACATCACCGTCGCCCACCATGCGCACAAAGTTTCCTCCCTGACAAGTTCAGTGATTGGTCTCAGCCTTCGAAAGATGATCATACAGAATGCAAGCTCCTTCGGTCTTGACCGAGACACTTCCGAATCTTTGCGGTGGAAGTCTCCTCAAATATCTTGCACCACAGCATCTCTGGAACGTGTCCTTTGACGTCAACATTCTCTTCTGCAATCTCATACACTCTCTGCAAGATTTTGGGCTCACCCGTGTGCAAGACCTCTGTCCAGAAGACCTTGACGACCAGATCAACCTCCTGGTCGGTGAGATTCCTGCTCTTAACAGAGAACACGTTGGTAGCCTGGCTATTCAAGCCAAAGTGCGAAAGTCGTCCCTCATCTGACAGCTCAAGGCTGATGTCGGTCTCCTTACCCTTCTTGCCACTGAGGGTCACATGGTGAGGTTTTGGATTGTGCCCGAACTCTGGGTCTATAACTGGATTCAAGCCCCAGTGTCGATTTTCAAAGCGTTGTATTGCAAGAAGGAGGATGAGGAACCGCGGAAGGTCCTGCCAGTGGATGAAATTGAACCCAGAACATTGCATGGCACCGTTGGTCATACCGCCACATGTGGAGGATGTCACCTATCATAGCATAGGTGAGCACACCATGAAGGAGGTGGCACGAGCACACACCGACAATGATAAGACCAATTACATGCAAGTGAGCAGCGTGAGCGGCAAACCTTTCTGCTACATAATAACCAGCCTGGACGATGATGGGGTGACCCTTTTTATGCGTAGGCTTTTGGTGTTTTGATTGAGGCTCAAGGTGGTCAATGTTACGATTTCTCCATTTTCCTTTCATCCTATTGGCTTACTTATCGTACGATCTTCCTCTTCCTTTTTCATTGGATTGTATATGACTCCATTTCTACATTACCACATCTGTCTTCACAGCATTGGCTGCAGCAGCATTGCTCATTTTTACTAGGCAGTTCATAGCTTGGTCTGTGCACCATTCTCCCCAGTATTTAAATCTGTGTACATTATGAGTAACACTAGTCTTATCCATTTGTTTACCTCTCACTCTAGGCTTGAGTGTGAATTAAGGGTACCGCTCTATCTTTACTCTCATCTACTCGCTTCGAGCTTGACAATTAGCTTTGAAGCCTTGAACACTGGTTGAACTCATTGTTGTCTTGCCCTCGAGCATCATGACTTAAGTCTAGGTCGTTACACTTGGATAAGACTACCTACTTGAGCACAAGACATTGCCTCAGAAGATTTACTCTACTCGTGAAGAAACGATATTTGCTACCTCGAAACGATACATTAGAAAGACTTGCCCAGAATCAGGTTGGAAGATACTTGATAGTAAGCAACGATGTTGAATCCCTTTAACATGGATTGTAATGACCTAGACTTAAGTCGTGATGCTCGAGGGCAAGACAACAATGAGTTCAACCAGTGTTCAAGGCTTCAAAGCTAATCATCAAGCTCGAAGTGAGTAGATGAGAGTAAAGATAGAGCAGTACCCTTAATTCACACTCAAGCCTAGAGTGAGAGGTAAACAAATGGATAAGACTAAGGAATACAGTGAAGTACATGGGTTTAAATACTGGAGAAAAAGGTGCACAGACCAACTATGAACTGCCTAGTAAAGATGAGCGATGCTGCATGTGCAGCTGTGCGCAGTCAATGCTGTGAGAACAGATACGGTAAGGTAAAAGTGGAGTCATATGGCATCCAATAAAGAGGAAGGAAAAATCATATGATAAGTAAGCCAATCAAATGAGAGAGAAATGGATGAAATCATAACATGGATGATCTCTGAGATGCCCTGGTTCAGGCTATGAAGGAGAACACTAGGAAAGGAGAAGAAACGGTAAAGAAGATCGCTGATCCCGGGAAATGGGATGGAGACAAGAAAAAGTTCCGACTTTGGTGGACAAAGATACGTCTGTGGGTCTCGGCCCAACCCTGGAAGTCAGACAAAGTACAGGCCACAGCGGTCTTGCTTCGTCTTGAAGGGAAAGCCAAACCCTTCGCCCAGCTGACAATGGAGAAGTACCTCGACAAGGAACTAAAGACTAAAGACAAGCATGGAAACTGTTGGGGAGATGATGCATGGCCCACATGGGCTAAATTCCAGGAGGAACTCACAGGATTCTTCCAGATTACGACTCTCGAATGCCAGTCATACCAGGAGCTGAAAATCCTTCGACAAGGATCTATGCTCACAGCAGACTTTCTCCAGAAGTTCGATATACTCAAACGAGAAGCCAAGGTCTCAGACAGAGAGGCTGCGCATCTTCTCTGAGCCACTGTAAGGTTCTCCACTTATCAGCAGGTTGCCCTTCATTGCGACATCAACAAAGATGACTACGATGAGCTTTACAAGCAGTATAACGAATATGGAAAGACATTGGAAAGGATTCACAAGGAGCGAGGAGCGGCTAGGGCAGCTCAGGCCCCAAAGCCTTACTGAGGACAATATTGTCCTTCCCAAGGCCAGAGCCAGCCACGGTTCACAGCCACAGGAACACAGCCTGGTCGCAGAGCTCCAATGGAGATCAGAATGCAGTACACTGGTGATACCCATACTTGCTATAACTGCGGAGAAGTAGGGCACATCACCTGAAACTGTAAAAAGCCGAAGAAGACAAATGCGAGGTCCTCAGATCTCACCCAAGGACAGCCACAGGCAGCTGCCGGTGTCGGATACGCTTCGCATAATGCTGCTTATGTAATGGCAGAAGTGGAAGCCTACTGGCGAGACAAGCTCACAGTAGAGGCTAAACAGCAGGAGGCTTTAAAAGCCCAGTGATCGTGAATGAAGATGGTGTTCATGATCTAGAAGAATATACTAACAATGATTTTCCTGTATGCACAATAGACTCTATTTTCAGGGCGTCTTTCAGTGAAAGCACAGCGTCCAAAGACATGCTTAATTTCCCTATGACTAACTGCTCCACAGGAATATCATCACAAGCACTCGACCCAAACATTCCAAGACAATTCACCATCCAAACCAGTTTGCGATTCAGAACGCCCACAGGATGGAAATCAGCAAGGCTCAGTGCTCTACTTGATTTGGGAGGATCCAACTCATTCATCAATTTGGACTTTTGCAAAGATAACAATCTCATCCTTAATGAATTGGCTAATCCTGTAATAGTCACAAATGCAGACAGCTCTGAAGGAGCCATAGGAAGCATTATGCATCAAACGGCTGTCTTACTAGACATTCAAGGACATTCGAAATATGCTGATTTCTATGTTACTATTCTAGGAACACACTCACTCTTCATAGGATATGATTGGCTAGAACGCCATAATCCAAAAATTGATTGGGTCAAAAAGGAGCTGACATTTTCTAGGTGTACTAGTTGATGCAGACTGCATCAACAGGATCGACTACCTTTCTCCATGTTCCAGCGAGCAATAGAGGAAGGATTAAAAGAAAAAGTACCCATTTAATATCATGATTACCTTGACATCTTTTCACAGAATGAATTGGAATGAATGCCAATCAGAAAGCCATGGGATCACGCCATTGATCTCAAACCAGACTTCAAACCAAGAAAAGGTCGCATCATTCCTCTTTTAGACACCAATATGGAAGAAGTTAGAACATTCATCGAAAAAGAACTCAAGAAGGAATACATCCGATCTTCTAAATCACCACAAATGTTGCCCGTATTCTTCATCCCCAAGAAGGACGATAAAAAACAAATGGTCATTGATTACCATTATCTCAATGACAGAACAATAAAAAATGCCTATCCCTTACCGCTAATCCCTCAATTGATAGATTGACTTAAGGGCGCTGATCTTTTCACCACTATGGATCTCTAATGGGGATACAACAATATCTGTATCAAAGAGGGAGATGAGTGGAAAGGGGCCTTCATTACTCCTCTCAGTTCATATGAACCACTGGTAATGTACTTCGGAATGATGAACTCACCTTCCACCTTCCAACAGATGATGAATGATGTCTTCAATAACATGTATACGGTCATCATCATTTTTATGGACAAATGCAATATCTTCACCAAAGGAAGACCAACAGAAGAACATCGAAATATCATCAAAGAAGTCCTCCAACGTCTACGCAAAAATGACCTTTATGTCAAACCCAAGAAATGTCACTTTGAGCAAAAGAAAGTTGACTTCCTCAGAATGGTTGTATCAAAAGAAGGTGTTGAAATGCAGAAATCCAAAGTGGCCGGTGTTCTCGACTGGCCAACTCCAACCAGGCTCAAACAAGTACAAGGTTTCCTTGGCCTTTGCAATTACTATTGGTGTTTCATTGCCAATTTCGCTGATATTGCTAGACCTTTGAATGATCTCACAAAGAATGATGTACCCTTCATATGAGGACCAAATCAAGAAAAAGCATTCAACAATCTCAAAGAATGCTTTACCAAGGCACCTCTCCTCGCATATCCAGACCAAGAAAAGGAAATGCAGGTAGAAACTGATGCTAGCGACATCACTACTGGGAAAGTACTTTTGGTAAAAGGCGAAGATGGTTTGTGGAGACCAACTGCGTTTATCTCTCACTCTTTTGATAGCGCAGAATGAAACTACCCGATCTATGATAAGGAACTCTTGGCAGTCATTCAAGCTCTCAAAGAATGGCGCCATTACCTTATCAGAAGAACCTCTTTTGAGATCTGGACGGATCACAAAAATCTTGAATATTGGTGAAAGCCACAAACCTTATCCCCTAGACAGGCCCGCTGGCACGCACTTCTTCAAGAATTCAACTATATGATGTGCTATAAACCAGGAACAACTAATGGAAGAGCAGATGCTCTATCTAGAAGACCAGATCATGGTGATGCGGTCACTGACCACAATACTAATATCACTATTTTCCCAGAAATCCTCGGAACAAACAACATTTCCCTATCCTCCTCCTTTTACGATGAACTCACCAATGAATCACAGAAGATCTCAGGGGACATAGAAGGTTTTACCTTCAATGATGAGGAAAAAATATTCAAAAATGATTCCAGAAAACCTTTTGTTCCACCTTCTCTATGCACAAAGCTCTTAACCTTATGCCATGACTCTCCAATCGCTGGCCACCCTGGTCAGGCTAGAACGATTCATCTCCTTTCACGATATTTTATATGGCCTGGCATCACTAAGGAAGCAAAACTTTATGTAGACTCTTGCCAGACGTGCGCCCTCACGAAGAGTAAGCAAAAGGCACCAGCAGGCAAACTCATTCCTCTTCCCGTCCCTAAACACCCATGGGAAGACATCTCAGTCGATTTCATTACCGGACTACCCCTTTCATCTTCATATGACTCCATTTGCGTTATTGTGGACAGATTCTCTAAGGAAGTGGTTTTCATACCTTGCGTCAAAACCACATCCTCCAAAGACTTAGCCTGTATTTTCAGAGACAATGTGTGGTGTATTCATGGGCTCCCTCTTACTATAGTTTCGGATCAGGGACCTCAATTCATTTCAGACTTTACTTCCGAGCTTTGCAAACTCCTCAGGATCGAGCAATGGCTCTCCATGGCTTACCACCCTCAAACCAATGGGCAAACCGAAAGGATCAATCAAGATCTTGAACAATACCTCTGTGCTTACGTGGCAAAGAAGCAGGAAACTTGGGCAGAATAGATCAAATTAGCCCAATTCCGGCACAATAACACCCTTACTTCCACCACCGGCACTATTCCTTTTGCTATCACCCAAAATTACCATCCCTGTTTAGGTTTCGAAGGCAATACCAAGATGGCAGCCAGGGAATTTGGAAAAGAAGCTGGGAAAGCGCACATGGAAATTAAAGTAAAAAATAATTAAAAAATGCTTGAAGCTACCCAAAAAAGAATGAAACGTTCCGCAGAACAAAAATGAAGCGAAGCTCCGGATTACGCTGTCGGAGATCAGGTATGGCTTTCCACAGAACATCTCAAACTCCCCTATACCACGTGGAAATTGACTCAAAAATGGATTGGACCCTATACAATCACAAAGGTCCTGCCTAACGCCATCACATTATGCCTTCCTAAATCCATTCAATCCACCCTACAGTCAACATTTCCCACATTAAACCCTACCGAGAAGTTCTGGACAAACAACCAATCCTACGACCTGACCCAATCATAATCATGGAAGAAGGACATGAGGAGTACGAAGCCGAATCAATCGTGGCATCACGAATGAAAGGGCGACAACTTCAATATCTCATACACTGGAAAGGATGGGAAGAAATGGATCGTATGTGGGAACCACTAGCCAATTTGGCTAATGTGGAAAAAGTAATTGCTGAATTTCATAAAAAGAACCCATCCTCCCCTAGAAAGATCTGTGGAATCTCCACAACTGACTTCACCACCCTTTTCCACGATTATTCCATAGATACTGAAACACGCTTCAATGCCATGTGTCTGGACTTCGAAGGAGGTATATAATCCCCATTACACCCTTGGCTTCCCTAGCATCCATCACAGTCATGTCTCTCATCGCCCTCTTCATCTGCACCACCATCACTTTCATCTCTACCCTGGTCTATGTCCTCACTCACGCCATCACCATCCGCGCCTCCAATCTGGTTCAAGAGGCCGCCCAGATGCAAACCCCCATCCTCGTCTCCCTGTCACTCGGACCGTGGCATGTATTCACCTTCTCCACGGTCACAACTACTGAATGGACAGCCATCGGAGTCAAACAGAGTTGGGGTAAGCTAGTCAAACGTCCCCCTCCTAATTGGGAGAACGATCAATGGGACACAACTAACGACGTACTGGCGAACGGGCAAAACCAAGGCCAATGGGGCAACTGGTGAGCTGAGTCATCTTAAATGGCAATCCATACCCGGAAATGGATTGGACAAGCTTACTGAGGTCTCGTCGGGACGACTCAGTCTAAGAGGGGGGTAGTGTTACAATTTCTCCATTTTCCTTTCATCCTATTGGCTTACTTATCGTACGATCTTCCTCTTCCTTTTTCATTGGATTGTATATGACTCCATGTCTACATTACCGCATCCACCTTCACAGCATTGGCTGTGGCAGCATTGCTCATCTTTACTAGGCAGTTCATAGCTTGGTCTGTGCACCATTCTCCCCAGTATTTAAATCTGTGTACATTACGAGTAACACCAGTCTTATCCATTTGTTTACCTCTCACTCTAGGCTTGAGTGTGAATTAAGGGTACTGCTCTATCTTTACTCTCATCTACTTGCTTCGAGCTTGACAATTAGCTTTGAAGCCTTGAACACTGGTTGAACTCATTGTTGTCTTGCCCTCGAGCATCACGACTTAAGTCTAGGTCGTTACAGTCGAGATGTTCAGAAGTCCTTTTATGACTATTTGAAGTGGTATCTGCAGCCTTCTCCTGTTGGCGAGCAGACCATCGAACTATGAAACAGATCATTACACAAGTCGACATGCTGACAAAGTACTCACCAGGATCTGAAGGAGACAGTTGAGGATTGGGGCCAGACAGCACACTTACAGGTCTGGCTGGGAGTGCGTCCAGGTCCAACTCCATCTCAATGTCCATTTATGTTCTCTAGGCAGGGTGTATGGTTGTGAAAGGTATGGTTTCGGAGGAAGTTCCATTCCATTCTTTGATTTCTTGAATTCCACGAAAGTGCGGATGTTATGCCACTCAAACCATTTCGTTGGAACCTGCATAGCCACTCCGAGAAAGAGATCCTCCTGACTATAAATGACCTCCGCTGAGCTGTGGCCATCGCAGGTGTCTGAGTCGGATACAATGATGACATCTGGCTTCCACTGCAAAACTAGGCCTTGGTGCCTTTGCATCAGCAACGATGGGTCGTGGACATGAAAGCAGATCACAGATTTATTAGCCGGCTGAATGTCTTCGGTGTTGAGATCCTGGAGAAACAAGAGCGCAGTGTTTGCTGCTGTTATGAAAACATGTCATCAAACCGTACTATGCAGCAAGATTTTCCCATACTTGGTGCGACTTTGTGTTGAGGCCCTTAACTGGAATGGGTTTGCCGTTGCAGATAGGAAGGACCTCTGCCAGACATTTCTCTAACAAGCTCATTTTGAAGGCTTTGTATTCTTGTGGCTGTTCAACGCAATCCAGGAGGAGATCCTTCAGCATTTCATCAATGGAACACTGTGCAGACTTTTCAATGTCTCGCGTGATCCATGGTCGAATGTTGGACACTCTGTAGGTGGACGCTGAGACAAGGGAAAAAAGACAAGATGGTAAGACTCACTGTACCCCGATGGTACTAATGTGCTCGCTGATTGTGGCAGAACCTCTTGCTTGTGGGGTGCTCTGGAAAGCAGGGTGAGGGTGGTTGACTTGTGGTCTCTTCAGCAAGACTGTTGGATCCTGGGTCATGATTAAGGTAATGCATCTTGATACCCTGGGATCTTGGCTTGGACGCATGTTGAGCAAGTGATGGTGGTTGTGCATTCAATTGGGCAAAGTGTCAGGAGCACTATCAGCATGAATGCCGTTTTTAGGCTCCGATGGTGTGGCACACAAATGCTCGTCCTCCAGTGTCTGCACCTCGATCTCCAGGAGACCCCCTACACCCACTTGAAGACAGAAAAAACCTGAAAGCCAGAGGCTCACCGAGAAGTTCCAAGGGGTCAAGCTCAAGGCCTGCCGCTTTGCATAGCGGAGTTCGAAAATGGATTCCCTATGTGGTGCTTCCATTCAGTGTACCCCTATATTGACAAAGTTCTTCACAACGTGTCGGCCGAGCCCTCCTCAAAGTGTTCGAATGCTTTGACACCCTAGACCACACCTCCCTCGCTGTGCTCGCTCCCTACTTCAAGTTTGAGTACGTTGCATTACCCGTTGGGTCTGTCCTATGGGTGAGAGACAATCCACCAGACAGGCTCTACATCATCCAACTTGAATCCAGTGTCCTCTGCGTGTTGTACAAGTTACCCGCCCACACACCAGTCATCAATTGGTATTGGGAACATTGGAGAGTGAGCTGTCGGTACTGTTGGGGCTTCCACGGAATGTGGTACATTCATCACATCATTGAAGAGATGTACCTGACCACATGCACATGCCAGCTATGCAACACTGGGCATTATTCTTGACTCATTGGGCATTTATCATGTAGATGCTCGGCGGGTTGGTTGCTGCTGCAGGGACAGCTGTGTGCATCAAACTTGGAATGGTAATGCACGCTCTTCCTCACTGATCGATACAGTTGTTCAACGTGTCATGCTAGTGCATACCAGGGTCTCCCCTGGATCGGTGTGGAAAAGACCTACATAGAGTATGTCTTTCGGTGTCCTGCGTTCATGCAACGTATACTTAGATATACACAGCGTTTGGTATGTTCATCATACATCAGCAAACCCCTTATGTAATGTGCAACACTGTACAGCTCTGTACAGTCACACTACAGTGCCACAATGTTACAGATAGGTCCCCCTTTGTACAATGCTGTACAATGAGTTACAATGAGCTAAAATATGGTTATTTTCATGTTGTGTGTAACTTTGATGTCTGTAGTGCATCTGTGGTATATCTGTAGCGCACTGTAGGTCTGTAGCCCCTGTGTGAAACAAAGGGGTTTGCTGATGTACTAGTAGTGCCTTCTTTTCGTGGCCTTGGTCTCGATTCAGCCCAGGGTCAGATGTCCGCAGGGAGCATTGCTTTTGGAGGATGTAGGTGCTCTGCATGTTCAGTCCCCCACAGACAATGTCATCCATGGTGCTCATCGCATTCCACAGTCGGCTGACATGGACGACCAGCGGGCGTATGGGATGATGACAGCATGTGCTTGATCATGCGTCGAAGGGTCACATCATGTGTTGAATTGGGTTGCTGTGTGTGTGATTTGCCATGTAAAAAGAATGCTGCCTGGTCGGCAACACCATTGTATCTTGGAAACACATGTGTGTTCATTAGGACGATGGATTCAAGTTGGATCCACCTCCTGACCACACTCGATCAATTGATTCTTGATGGGCATGTAGTAGTATGTACTTAATTAGCCCAGTTCGGACTCGGAGTCTATGCCAGCTACTTTGCCGTGGCAGCCTACCCATCTGATGGTTTTCAAATCGGTGATTCAAGTTGTTACTACTGATCGTTGTAACCTAGGAAGCCAGCGAACAGGTTCAGAAACTTCAGATCGCCTCAATGCTGTGGACCAGGTGCTAATATCTTGAATATGGTGCAAACAGATTGGTGTTGAGACCGTCAGGCCAATCTGGCAGATTTAAATTGCGGGTTGCAACTCAACTGCATATAGATTAGATCTCTTGGCCTGCTGGAAAGCATTCATTGTCCTTCAAGTAATGATAGGGCCATTGAACTGAAGTGAATACAGTCTACTTTACCGCTGTATACATTGTAAAAGGCCACTCAGGCCAAACCTGATATGGTTTTATTTATTTTTGTTGTCTGCCGTCATATCCCATGAGGCAGGTTTCAGCTTATAGTGTCAACTTCAAGTTCCCGGCCTCACTGCCCAGCAGGTCCATATACACAGTGTTGTGACCACCTTCTTATTGTCCCTTAGACGAAGGAAAGCGTGATACTTGGTCATGACTAATGGTCTCATATTATTGGGATGGGCTCCAGGCTTAATCGGTAGGTTTCTGTTTTGTTTTCTGATCCTCGATGCCAAAAGTCACAATATATACAGTGTTGGCTGCTTCCAATTTGTGCATGCAATTGCTTTGTCTGCCTCCTTAAATGAACCATGAAGAATTAGAATGTATGGCATTTCCCTAGCCCAGTTGACACACTATGCATGGTACTTTCCAAAGGACCCTTATCTCATCAGGTTTCTCGTGTGTCTAGTCCTCTGTTTATGTATCTACTTTGAAACTAACCATCTTGCAGGTCCTTTTTGCCCTGTCAGTCTATTCGCTTGACTTGTATCCATACAGGAATTGTTGACATCATTCCCAGTATTGTGGATTCCCTTCACCTTGTTGGAGTTACCGAGTTTCACTGGAATATGCTTGTGACATGTCACAGACGAGATGCGGTGGCGATGTGCAATACTTATTTATCGTGGTGAGTAGCTTCCAATGAAGCACATTCTGAAGTGTAATTTTACTAACATTGGTAGGGATACATACGTGAGTATCTGACATTCTGCACATACATATACTCATTGATGAACTTTATAGATATCACTTCCCATGAATGTGAGTCCTGTTTAGATGTGAAATCTAGTTGGTCTCATACCGAGTTTGCAGCATGTGATTACTTTCGCAGTACAGTGGTTTGTGTGTGCATCAGTTGCACGTACACATTGTGACTGAAATGCTCTTCTCAGTTTCTTCTGCCACTGAGTTTGGATCAGTAGGTTGATTCCTAACTGGAACTGTGGCCACATTATGACGACATGCTTCAGTCACCGGATTTAAAATATGTGTTACTATGGCCATTGTACATCAGTAGATCACTTTGAGCTCTAGAGTGCTTGCTAGTGTTAGCAAGTGACTATAGCATTGCAGCAAGGTCCAGGCTTGACAGGTAGTTCAATCATGTCTGTGTGCTTTGGGTCACAATGGACTGCTATCAAGATCACACTTCAACAACAGCTATACCAGACAAGTATTGTTGCACACACTTCACAACACTACCTGTGCACCCCAGTCATTGCTAGCACTCTTAAGTCTTGGTCATATCACAGGACTCCAAGTTGGACCTTGGCATGAATCAAACAACAACCAATCATTGCATAACACAATGTGGAATACACAGCACAACATAACATGCGACAAGGAAAACTACCATATGAGGAAATGCCATCCGACTCATCTATACTTCAATCCAATACCGCAACGAGGTGATCATGGCGCTGGACCTGAGTATCGACTTGTTGTAACATAGCCCTGATGTGAGCATGTGAGCAGACGCACTCTCAGATGCAAAGAAAACTAACCAGCCCTCCTCACCCCACTGTACCAACTGTTGCCCAAGTCGGGGCCCGTGGTATGGATGCTTCAGTACCTGGTCTGATGCCATTGAAACTAAGCCACAGTAAATAGAAGAATAACCCATCACCAAGAAATGGGGCATATGTTTCACAGAACCATTGTGCGCGAAACTGTCGAGAACACAATTATACTAAAATATAATGTTAGCATGCGACGAGGGCAAAAAAATATAGGTATACTGCCACTGTGACAAGCGCCAGACAAGGGATGGGAATGCCACACTGAAAAAGGTCAGGACATTTGTCTGTGATGCGATGAGAGCCAGTGTAGAAAAATTCGATGAGGGTTTCTTTAAGTGCCAGGTTTGTGAAGTTTTTGGTCTTCCCCTTTTTGGAGTGTCGGTTAAGAGAGAGAAAAAATCAAAAAATCAAATGGCTTACATTTTTGTCAAACCCTCCATGCAAGAACAACAATTCATGGAGGAGCTTGTTGGCCGCAGATTTGACCCATTCAAGTCGATCTTCTTGTTGAACATCTGAGGGGGGGACCAGACCGTACATAGCTGGGGCATTCCTGAGTGCGACCGACTTCAGTTCCGAGCGCCACATAGATATATCTGCAAGAAGTGGAAGGCATTAAATAAGATGAGCTAATATGAATGAAAGACTTACCAGATTGGCCATGTGAACTTTATGGTCCGACCAGACGATCTCTTCAAATAAGGTTAGAATAGAAGCGCGAACACGATGAACTTGTGATCACCCACCCTGCTCGAATTTCATGCCACGATCAGTCCACTCAACAACAGAAGTGACCAGCGATTCTGTAACTGATCCTTTAAGATCACAGGATTTGGACGGAAACAGATTGTCTATCACATGGACAACCCGGCAGTCTCGCTTTGCTTCTTCGAGAAAATCCTTCCAGATGGGAAGATAGTATGCGAGCATGTCGGGAGAAGGTGGTTGATCCTTCAATTTCTTGGAATTCCTGGGCGCACATGAATTGACACTCACTGGTCCTTGGGTGGAGGGTGGACCAGATTGGTGGAAAGCATTGCCTCCCAAAGCGTCGAGACAATCGGGGTCTAGGGCAGAAGGGCGTCCGTTGGTTCAATAGTGACGCTCAAGGACATTGGCAATCTCATTGTCAGCATCGTCCTGGACTTAACGTGAGCAACTTGAATAATAGATGCTGGTATGTGGACGTACATGTAACTGTGCACCTTCCGGTTGGCGAAGATTTCGTAGAGCTGTTTCATCATCTTCATTGCATGAATACTCGAACTCTGGTGGATCTGGTGGAAGCAAGGCATGACGGGTTGGATTCTGCACAAGCTGGTTTGATTCACCAGAAAAACCTACAAAAAATCATGAGCTCGCATTCTAGGAAGCTGAAATACTTGCCTGGGTGAGTAGTCTCTCGTCAATTAGTTGCACCCCAGCCATCCACTTTGCCCTCATCTTCCTCATTGTCCAGGTTCTTTTCATCGCGAGAAAAAGAATTGGTCAATAATTTCTCAGAGTTCTCGTCCGAGTCATCACCTTGGTTCTGCAGAGACCACTTATTAGCGCCACAATCAGATAGGAGAACCGGATCAATCAGCCTATCCGGGATCTGGGTGGGAGCTTGCTTTGGAGCAAAGCAAGGATCAACGAACTGCGACTTTGAAGACTCCATTCCCATAACATTCATCGCAGAAGGTGGACTTGAGAAAAGTTGCGATGTCGGGCCCACGAACCTAGCCTGAGCACTAGGGACCGGGTTGCCTACAAGTTGAGGTCCACCGCTGGCGATCGAAGGGATGTTGGGAAACTGTGACCGTGAAGGGTTCATTGAAGGTCGTGTTGAGAGGGGCCATGATGTCGGGCTTACGAACCCAGCCTGATTATTAGAGACCGGACTGCCTACAGGTTGAGGTCCACCGCTGGCAATCGAAGGGGCACTGGGAATGGACTGAGAAATAGGAGCATGGAAGCCATAGCGCTGGGAATCCAAGGCATGCTGATGAAAGGCGGGGAATGGTGGACCCGAGGTATCTGTGATAGTCACTGGAGAGTCGTATGGCAGCAAGGGGTTAACCTATAAAATTGGTTAGCTCGCTCTTTGAAAGACGTATGTATTACTAGGCAATAGCACGGGTACGGGTAACCCGCACGGGTCGTGGGTATGGGTATAGCGCGGGTACAGGTACGGGTTGGAATCTCCATACCTGCGTCAAACCCGGGACCTGCAGGTACGGGTACTGTACCCGTGAGAGCTTACCTTATATGGTAAGTCATGGCTCGCGCAGCGCTTTCAAGCTGTCACGTTGCACTCACCCCACCCACCTTCACTCAACATCTCGCCTCGCCCTCGTCTACTCGCTCATGAGCATGGGTACAAAGACGTACCCATGCTCATATCGGTGTCCTTGCCTCACCCTCACTGGCACCCTTACCTCGCCCCACCCTCCGAGTCACCTGATGTGCTGGTGAGTGCGCCCTCACATTCATGTTGCTAACCCCCCGACGCACTGCACCTTGCCCTCACGCTACATCGCGCACGCGTCCTCACCCTCACGCCACCTCATGCCACACCTTGCGCACATGGCCCTGGCCGATCCCCTCAGGCTCAGCACCACGTCGCCTCGCACCCTCGCCTTGTCCTCACCCTCACGCACCTCGTGCCTCACTCGCCCGCCTCACCTCACCCATCGCCTCACCCTCGCCTTGTCCTCACCCTCACGCACCTCGTGCCTCACTCGCCTGCCTCACCTCACCCATCGCCTCACCCTCGCCCTGCCACATGGCCCAGCCAGCGACAATGACAACGACGGCACGTACATGTGCCACGCAGCCCACCCAGTGATGACGAGGGCGACACGTGCGCACGTACATGGCCCACCCAGCGACAATGACGACAACAAGGGCGCATGCGTGCGTCACGCGACCCAGCCAGTGACGAGGACGAGGACGGTGCATGCGAGTGCCACCAGCCCACCCAGTGAGGACGACGAGGACCGTGCATACGCGTGCCACCCATCCCACCCAGTGATGACAACGATGACGCGTGCCACATGGCCCAGCCATCACCGACAACTTGAACAATGACAACGACGCGTAGCGCGTGCCAGTGGCACGCCTCACGCGACGATGACGGCGCGTACGGCGTGCCACGCGCCCCTCGCAACGAGGATGATGAGGACGACAGCACGGAGGGTGAGCCATGCAGCCCACCCAGCGAGGACAAGGACGATGAGGACAGTGCACATGTGCCACATGCCAGTGGCCCAGCCATCACCGACGATGACGACGATGACGACGCCACGTGCCACGCCTCACGCGACGACAATGACGGCGCGTACGACGTGCCACGCGGTGCCCCTCGCAATGAGGACAATGAGGACAATGACATAGAGGGTGAGCCACGCGCCCACCCAACGAGGACAACAACAGACCTCGCCTTCAGGGGATACCTGCGCAGGTCAACCCGTGGGTTTACCATACCCATGGCACGGGTATGGGTAAATCACGGGTACGGGTATGGGTCAGCACCAGGATACCCGCAGGTTACCCGTGCTCTTCCCTATGTATTACCTGTTTCCTTCCGCATTCTCCTTTGGAACGCTTCTCTGGAGCAAGAGGATTGTCGACAACATCCTCAGGAAAATTAGTCACAGACCGTGGCTGCTTAACCTGAGACTCCAACATTGCTCTGATTTTCTCCAGATGGTAAACCCTTCCACCAGATCCTGCGCCCGACCTGTTTGAACGACGAGGCCCCAGGGCCCCAACAGGTTGACTTGTTTTGGCGTCGTCATCGAGTGCACTTTTCGGATGCTTCTGGAAGAGTGTAGAGTCATCGCCTTTGGTACGACGCTTAGACTTGTTGGTCTTCTTTCTGGACGACACAGCGACATCTGGACGAGTCATGACAAAGATAGATGCAGGTCAGGGCTGAAGTCGGAAGGTGAAGGATCCGCAGCAAGCTCGATTACTGGCATGGCAAGATTTATAGTGGGAACAGAGTGGGTTCGAGGACATTGAGGCAGATGAGGTAAAACATGTAGTAGCTCAAATTGAGTCAGGCCGAGTCATGGCAACAAGTACATATATAGTAATATACACGAGAAGACAAAGTTACATAGGACTATGTTTAAATCGCTTAAAAGGCACCGGAGGGTTGTCCATGCTCCTGACGTCTTCAGACAGTCGCTTCTTGGACATCTGAATCAGTGTAAGCGTGTCCACCTCCAACTGACTCGGATTGGAAGAAGATTGGGAGGGCAACCGGATCTCTGCATAATCACTTAGCACGCATTGCACTGCTCTCGTCATCTCCAAGGGTTTCTCTCTGGGCATGTCAGACAAAAATTGATCAAAAATAGGTAACACGTCTCCAAAACATAACTGTGGGCTGCTCTCCGACGCATTCATATTCTTTGCGAGCAGCGCCCACCAATTGTCTGCAAGGGGAAGCAGATCTTGAAAATAGGGGGAAACCTGCTCGTGAAAGTCCTTCCTACGGGCTTCTGTGAGAATGAAAGATGACTTGGCATCACCAGCACCAATGAGAGCGGCTGTGGCATCGCCATTGTTCCAGGGACCGAGAATCATCTTCTCGGGATCATTGTTTGGGCGCTGGCGACCAAGCGGACGATCATACATGATCATGATCCAGATGAAGACGTAAAACAATAATTCAATGTCGTCAGCGTGTGTGTGCTTCACACACATGTTGTCGCTAAATGAGTGGTTGTTGGAAGTGGTCTTGCAGGAGGATCGGAAGGAAGCCGAGTGCGTCATATCTTTGAGCTGATTAGGAAGGTTGATGGACATGTATGGAATCGTTCCCTACAGGGGTGTTCATGAATTGCAATGTACAGAATCTCATACATTCGGTCGACTTACGGTACCACCTAGTACAGGGTAACTATTCTCACTATTCACCTCAATGCCGAATTCCCAATCAATGAGAAAACTGCGTGAAGTACCATTCTCCAGATCTTTGATCATCGTATTGTTGAGGCTGCAGTCGCGGTGTAGGACATTGAGAGCTGCTGCTTGTTCCAGAACTGCACAGTTCGGTGAGTTCGCATTCAAGTTGCGAGAGCTGTTAAAGTTATCGTACCTCAGAGAATGTCTCAGAATGAAGAGACAAGTTCTTTTTTGGATTTGAACATGGTAATAGGTCGGGCACAAGGCATCATGACCAAACATAGATGGAGCCGGGGAAACTTCATACACTTTCGCCATTTCTCCCTCCTGTATCTGTCTGTGCCGTCTTGCATGTGTGTGGACGAGTCTGTATCTCCCTCACACTCCACAAACCAATGGGCATGCAGCTTAGGTACACCGTCGATATGTGCAAGGCACATCAACATCTTGACCTCATTGAGTACGTCTTGAGTGGGTGACACTTGAACCCAGTAATCCTTGATGACATAGTAGATGTTGTCTTTGTGAGTGAGATAGCATACAGTTCCTCTACCCAAAAAGCCAGGACTCAAAAAGAGGATCTGGATGAGGTCAAACCACACCTCACTGACTAGCATCCTCCCAATGATCGTATGAGTATCAGCCGGCAAAACAGGAGAGGAGGAAGGTGGTTCTGGAGGAGGAAGGGGGATTGCTGGGGTCTGAGCCGGGGAAACGGCAGTAGGCTGCATTTGATACAAAGGAGAAAGCAGGGCGCGGAGGCGAGTGGGCATGGGCTTGATCTCCATGCTTAGATCAAAGCCAATACAGCTGTAACAACCAAACAAGAGTGTGGAAAGGATGTAGATCAGATGATCAGGCTGCTTGTGGATGTTGAAAGGAGGGGTAACGACGCTGCCAGAGCGGTCGTAAAAGTGAAGGCGAAGTTCTTCGCCGGCGCAGATCGACAACCCTAAGACAAATCACCTCCATGGTTGTTCAACAAAGGTGAGATAGGTTTTGGTATCCATCATCTTCCCGAGACGTTTGGCCGGCTGGTATGCTTCTTTCGTGTACTCGGCGATCACCTTGGGACTCTGCCAAGTGACCTCATCCAGTGTTTTGGCGGCTTCGTTGACAAGAACTAGATCCGGTTTGCGTTGATAACCTCCGGATGATTCAGGAATGGGCTTGTTGCTCCAGTTGGACATCCAGCGATGTCTATCACCACCGATACTGGGGGTAAGAGCTTTGACGGCAGTTGTAACTGCGTTGAAGAATGCAGTGAGAGATCGTTCAGCGGTGAGGGCGACAGCCAGCACTCCAGGTCGTGGGAGATCTGGTTGTGTCGGTAGATCAGAAGTGAGGTTGACTGGCCACTTCCAACGTTTTGCAACAGGATCATAGAGTTGCCACTGAGGCGGGTGAGGACGGGGTGAAAGGACGGTACCGACGTCATCTGGGATTTGCAGAAATGGGACAGTAAGGGACTGGGCGCCAGATTGCAGTGGTAGAAATGATGTTGCATGGGAGGTGAAGGAACGGAAAATAACTTGCACTGTGTACCCAAAGGGACTTGGGCTGGCATCTGAGCAATCACGAAGGCTCACGTGGATGATAGAGCCTTCAAGCTTGCGGGTGGTGAACGAGTCCATGGATGTCACTTTTCTGCCATCTTTCGGAAGGGGGTAAGAGCCAAAGGGTTTGTATATTCCATCTATTGTTGAGCATTTGATGTCTCAAGTCCGCAGTGGCATAACTTGAAGCTCTTGTTGGAGTATCTCGTGCTGACATGTCACCATACACAGTGCACTGCCTCGTATTACATAACAGGCATTGACGACGCAGCAGATTGGATGATACAAGACTGCAAGCTAGTATATAGGTTTAGTTGGGGAAAGAATGTATAGGCTACTTCTATGCATCGCAAGTGACACTAGTGAGACTGAAGTAGGTATCCTTATCAAAGTATTTGTTGAGAAAAAATTGGTTAGAATGTTCGAAAGAGTTCTGTGAGGTCAAGCGGGGATCCGCAGATGCCCCATAACGCGGAATGAGGTGGGCGAATGCCTGTACCTGATGAAGAGGAAGCACGTCTCCCATACGCTGACCATTTGTTCTCTTGGCTCGTTTGAGAATCTTGAGCTGTGACAAAGTGTCCTCGCTGCTTATGTTGAATCGCTGGATGTAAACCAAAAGCTTGTCTTCCCAAGGCCACCGAATCCCAGTCTTCAAGTCACCCAATGGACGCATGATACACCGCAACTGACCCACAATGTGTCCTAAATTGCTGTGAGTTTCTGTTGTTGGGAAATTATTTGCCTTACCTGTCAGCCCATCCTGAGGCCAGTCAGCGCCTGCATCGGCTTGGATAAAAGCGGCGTCATACCGCCCAACAGTCCATTCCTTGTCAGGAGGGGAGATAAAGAGAGTTTGAGCAGGGAGGATATCGGCTGTATCATGGAACGGACGATTCTGTAGGCGGATTTTAAACCAGATTTGCAGGTCATTGAATGGTAGTGCTGAAGTGGGCACAGCATGGCGCTGTCCCCCGATGGTATGAACCAGTGGACCTTGTGCTTTCTTGCGGGTGAGAGAGTCAGCAAGAGTGGGTCGCAAGTCTGGAAGAGAAAATAGTTCAGCTGCCTCATCAACGCCAATGCGCCTTATTGCAGGATCATAGGCGAGATTGATAGCTGTAGAGCTGACATGGAATGTACGGAGGGGATGGGGGACAGATGCTGGGTCTTTGTCGTGGAGACACACAGATACAGCAAAGTAGTTTGTTGGGGGATGTGCCAAGGATCTGGCAGAAGTGAGTCTATCGGCAAGGTCATCCGTATCTTCATTGCTGTCGTCCTCGCCAGTGTCACTGCCATCAGGCTCCAATGCATCTGTTGAAGGCTTTGAGTCGTTCTCCCGGATTGATGTCATGAGATCAAACGTCCAGCACTTTTCTGCTCGATCTAGAAACCGACAAATCTGAGGGTCATAATTGTTATTGTTGCTAGCTCTGGCAGGCATCTTGATCTCAGACACGTGAGCATGCTCTGTGATGTCAGCGGTCCACTGGATAGCAACACCAAGTTGCTTGATGCTTGGCACAAAACTCTGCATAAGTTCCAACTTGGGGATGTACCAGTTGTCGATGGGTTTGTTCCCCTTTCCACACCATGCTCTGCAGTCAAGGATAGATTGCTTGTTTGCATGAAACGTGTCAAGGGCAGAAGAGATGTGTCGAAGTTCATTGTTGTCGATGCAATAAGCTTGAACACGGTACCGAAAATCCATCAGTGCGCAGATGGCCACAATGAAGTGAGGATCGGCAACATCGGCAATCATGCCGACAATATACCATTGGATGTCACGGTGTACGCGCCCAGTGACCTGCTTGAGTTTGGAAATGCCAGACTTGAAATGGCAGAAGCCAGACGTGGGTTGCAAAACGGAGAGTCAGAAGTTGAGTTCAGATGCGCCAATGGCAATAAGACACCATTTGACATCATGGTCCCAGAATTCCTTGTGTATCTGGTGCAGTAATTCGGGGGTGAGGAAAAGGCTGGGACATGACAAAGGAAAATTGCAGAAAAACGGTTTGCTGACGCCGTTGAGACAGAAGCGCTGCGCCTCACGAAAGAACGCTTCCAGGTTGGAGGGATCGGCTTTGACTTTCACTGCTTGAAGCTGCACGATAGTCGTTGAACTCGTCTGGGGCTCATGGCAGAAGGGGTCACCAAATTGCTTGAACATTGCCATAGTTACAGGTGATGTTTTGCCTCCGATGCATGCGAGCATGGCAGCTTCGGGCGTGTCTACAATATAGCTGGCGAGCGGGGTGAAGCAATATCGCACGTGGCCAGCAGGATCCGGTAGCATGATGCCAGTGCCATGCTCGGCAGTGCGCTTGAGTGGATTGAGGATGATATTGAGACATTGGTGGACCATTCTGGCCTCTAAGACACCTCGCATGCATTTGTTCTTGTGAATAAATTTTGGGACGGGTAAAAGAGCGGTCAGCATGAACGAGTTGGATGATAATTTGAGGCGTTTGGACATCTTGATATTGGCGATGCTAATGAGTAGCGGGTGGGCAACTCTGCTCCCACAGAGTGTCGTGATATTGGTCTTGTCCGACAAGAGAATCATGCCGAGAAGCGTTGCACCTGCAGGAAGGGCGGACTATGGATAAATCCTTAGTGAGGCATATCAATACTAGTAGTTGACAGGAAGCACGTACCTGCATGTTCCATGCTTGATCACCTGTCATCCACTCTGTATACATGCGGCACTGCTTGCCAGGGGTCTTGTATATGCATCAGGAGACCCAGTCCAGGTGACTGCGAAACAGGGGATGATGTAGAAGCCATGCGATGCACTCCAATGGATCACGCCAGTAGAGATAAACGGGTTGTTTGGTGGGGTGTGAAGGCTGCAGCTCCATTACACGCCAGCGAGGACCACCGGGAAGGAGCTCAGCTCTGCCGCAAAGTTCTTTCGCTGTAGAAAAAGACAGCTGGATCATTTTCACCTTGGAATCTGGTTCAATAACGCCATATTGAGATTGAAGCATTGGACTTACCATCGGCAATTTCAGAAAATCATCAATCGCCCTCATGCTCAGTCCGGAACGAAGGAGCCATAGAGCTAGCTCCCACTCTTCACGCGACGCAAATGGATAGTAGAGGTTGCTGAGTCGTTGTTCACTGAATCGATCTGTATCGAAGCAATCCATGAAAGTGGGCCTGGTGAAATATACTCACACTGCATCCAGAAATAATTCGCAAGTCTCTGCTTGTAATCCCCCTTGCGGTGAATGAGGAACCTCACACAAACGGTCTGGGCTGGAGTTGGTGTTGGGATCAACATTTATGTCATCTTCTGAAAATGAAACAGAGTCTAGATGTGATTCAGCCTGAGGAGCAGCGGGGACATGGTGGTCGCATGGATTTGGAGCTGGTGGAAGGTTGAGGCTATCCTGTAGGGAAACGAGGTTGTCAACCCATGTGTTGCAGCCAGTAGTCGGCTGGCTCATGTGGTTTGCAACGGCGATGTGGTCCTTGAAGCTGCCCTTGCCGCAGCTGGGGCAGCGGGGCATGGTGTGACTCAGACACGTGGTAAAGTTTCGACTCGGCTCAAACTTTGGTCTAAGCTACCATCAACTTTCAGCACAACCTTGTACATAATTCACCACATGCTCCCGAGTCTATGTTCCGAATCTCATGCCTGAATTCCTCCCCTCCTTTCACCATGGGTTTTGGAATCAGTCAATTATAGCCAAAGTTAGGGCTGATGGATGAAATCCACCATGTCATCAGCTCTCCTGTTTGTCATCAAGCTTTCTACTCTAGGTTGTTGTTGACATGATGCACAGCACGACTCCGGCCTTACAAACGATGGAGCGCTTGTTGTTCTCAATGTAGCACGTGCACAACGGGAGGTGTGTCGAGCCAAACAGGCTCTAGCAGAATCACGTGCGAATCAACATGAGAGTATTGCAAGATTTTACCGACTTCTGGTGCAGAACACCGATGAAACAGCTCATAACGTGGAAGTCGATGTTGGGTCAATAAGGGTCGTGATGAAGCGTCATGGGTTAGCAGAGCCCATTCCATCGATTTGGCCTGGAATCCACCCAACGCACCGCAACCCAGATGGTACATCTCGACCATATGATATTTCTGACTCACTGATGTCTGTTCTTTCCAGGTACCATTACTTTGGAGGATTTAGGCTTGAATCGTTTCACCGCAGTGTCCATACGCCTGGATTAACACATCCAGTGTTCCCATTATGCTGTCTTTCATATGTGCTCTCACCATATATCCTATGTACATGTGCATTATGCATTACTATACCCTGGCGTATGTACAGTATTGAGTGAATCATTGACCCCATGTCATGTGCCAAAGTGTGAATGCGTGACATCGACATTTAGGATGTCTCACCATGCCACTGGCAGTGGCTTTGACAACGCTACCTATGACAGCACCATCACACTGACTCATCGTGAGGGCTGTCTGTGCCAACGCATCACGTCGACACATGGTCACTGTAAGTAAATGCCCAGCTAAGACAATTCTTGCTCTCACACGCTTCCAGGGAGATTGGTCTCTCTACGTCGAACAGCTCACTACTGGTCAACTCCAATCGGAAGTCATGGCAGTTCTGCGGCCCATGTACCCCAACACCACCGTCCCTGACCTGATTGCTATTCACATGCCAGCTTGGCATTCTCACCCATTGTTCTGCGGCTCATATTTGAACTGGGGACCATCCTATGTCCCAGGACATTTGGATAACTTGAAGCGATGCTCAATAACCGCGTTTGCTGGCGAAGCTACCAGCGTTGAGTACTTTGGTTCGTCACTTGTGCAAACGCGCTTCAAAACGATTACTGACATGCTCTTACACCAGGTTTCTTGCAGGGGGCCTACTTCAAAGGTCAGAACACTGGCCTTGCCATTGCATCATGTCTGCAGGGCAAGGGCAGTTGTGGATTCCCTCACTCAATGATCCTGACGAATGCTCAGCCTTATCAGAGTTATTCGACTGCACCGATTGCCACTTGATCTTGACTCTATGCAATCGAGTTGCTCTAAATGTTGGAAGGCCATTAGGATACCTAGATACCTGATAGGGTGCGATACCCAGTGCAACCCGCTCTTTGATATCTGTGTTTGAGTTTCCGTAACCAGTGTTTAGCTGCTGGAGGAGTCCATTCCCAACTTGCAAGTATTTTCATCGTAATGCTGACCATCCCTAATGCGCATCTTAGGATCATTGTACTTGCTGCTCAGATCATTAACACAAGCTGGATCGTCCATCACACTGCATACTAGTACATAGAGTATTAGGGACTACTTGTACGACTGTGATCATGGTTTTGACCGTGACAATGCTTGCAGCATTCAAGTTGAATGACATAATCAGCCTTGCATGACAGTCTGATGCCTGATTTAGATCAATTAGATCATCACTTAGATCATCACTCAGGTTGAATGGGCTATGATAGTGGTCACTTTGTACCATACCCACTGGCAGTAAGTTATAATGCTATGGACTGCTCCACCCCATTTTTACCACCCCAATAAAGTTTACTAGGGCACTATGCAGCTTTGTTGTACTTTAACTAAATATGAAAATGCAGTGATGCTATGAGACACTACTGAAAATTATGGGAATTTTTTGGGAAAATGGGATTTGCTGATGTAGTAAGTAGCCTGTTCTCTGAAGATGACATTTTTCTCATTATGTGTAGCTTCTCACAGTGGTTGTGCAGCTCGGTGAGTGGACTCTTTTTGTGTACTGTCTGTCATAACAGCTCTCCAGTCATCGGTACATGTTAGTACCTTCGTTTCATCCACCACCATATAAAACTGACTCACTCATGCTTCAGGGGCCACCATTCAGACATTTGTGAATCCCATTTTGCCTTTCTGCAAATATCTAAGCTATTGAAAGTATCCATAACGGGACCATTAAGTTTCTTTACATGACACCGGTGAGAGGCATGATCATTGGTAAATTTGAGTGATTCACACTCCTAATGCTGTTAGCTCGTGCCCATTGCAGCAGCTGTAAGCACTGTGTGCGACATTATCATCATGGGCACAATTTTCAAGCACTTGTGGAAGTCAGAGCTCCGAGGCCGGTCCCATATCATGCGTGATCTCATGGTTGTCTTCGTCAACATGGGGGCTATGACATGGTGAGTGTCAATCATTCATGTTGAAACCTCTGTTCACTGCCTGCTTTTCAGCCTGATATCTATTATCGTTGGTGTGGTTGTAAGTACATATAACTCTCTTCCCTATACACTTTGTGCTGAATCGCTTGACAGTTCCTTACACAAGGAAACCGCTACTGGGTCAGCGTGCCCACTATAATAATCAGTCGATGTGAGTGACTTGGTCATGAACAGTCATTATGGAGCTAATCTGAATGTCAAGGTTATGTAAACTCGCTGCTTGCGGTGTAAGGTGATCAAATGCTCTATGTCCTGCTAGAGCTGACTTTGCCCATTCCGATCCGTTACTAGGTTGAACGCAAGACAAGTGCTCCGTGAACGCGAGCTTAGATGGCTACAATACAGCATCGAAGTACCCACGATATTGATATCGACGATACCTTGATCTCTATGGCCTTTTTTTTACCCTTGGGATAAGTTACCCTATGTCACTCCTTTAGTCATACCCATTGTTGCACAAGCTAAAGGCCTCAACATGTTGTATATTCACTCTGCATACTCTCAGAAACATACTTCACTTCTCTGGCTCATGTCAACGAAGAATGACCTCTTACCATTAGACTCCTTGTATCTAGTTTGGCCACTATGACGACAAAGATATATTAAATTGATGCTAATGATCATGTTCATTCGAGACAGGCATATAGACTGCATGATCGAGTTATATGTTGTCTTGTTTATTCCACAACCTGCAACCAATATGGCATCACAACTCAGACGTAGCCAGATATGAACTTTCACTCTGGCAAGGTACCACTGACATTGCACTATGAACTATTCGAGATCTTTCAGTGCTCGCTTGGGCCTGTTCTTTGTTGAATCATAGCATTGTATTAACTTGTATTATATGACTGCCTTGTCACTCGATTGAAGGTGAAAAACCTGGGGAAAGCAGTGAGTAAGTCTCACCAGTCTAGTCGACAAATGACCCACCACTGTGCATATTTCAGCAAGATGTTCATGGCGGCCAAGGTCTGCTCCTTCGTGGCCTTGGCATACCAAGATCGACACAGGTACAAGAAGAGAGTGTTCACAGGATGCTGCATTTGCTACATTGACTGCGCTGATATTTGACATGACGTGGGAAACGAGGGAAGCCGTTTGAACAAGTAGTTATCTTTCTTGCGTAAAGCGAGGTGTTGCAAAGGCTAGGGATAAGCTCTGGACGATGATAAGAAATGGAAGCAGGGAAAGCATAACAAGGGTCAAGAGAGGTGACCATATGAATGCAAGTATGAGCGCGGATAATGTTGTTATTAAACGCTGAATAAGCTGACCAGCTGCCAAGGGGTGTCTACGTAATCCTTTTACTTAGTGCACCGATTCACTTTTTTTTTCTGTCTCTCTCAGCTTCCCTCTCACAGCCAATCTGAAATCCCATGTCCAGCCACTTCCTGCACAGATCCAGAAAGTCACAGATAACCTTGCAAAGTGAGCCTCCCCTCATTTCAGAATCAGCCCCTGACCATTCTTCCTCTCCAGCCTCCTTCCAGAACTCACCGTCCTGCGAAATGTCCCCTTCTCCCTGCGACAGACAGCAAATGGTAAAAGCGCAGTCCATGCCGATTGTCCCATCCATCTTGCAAGTCTTCAACACTGCAAACATGCAGCCCAACCAGCGCCAGCCACAGCACAGTCCTTCCTCTGCCAGTCTCTCTCTCCAGACCAGGCGCTCAACGACACCCCCCCTGGCACAACCATCAAACAACATGTCAAAACTCACATCCCTACCCAACCCACCCCCTCTCACTAGAGAAGACACACAGGAGCACTACATGCCATCCACTCCACCACTCCACACTCTCAGCCAGCCCAACATCCATGCTCACATACCCGTCAACCCCACCATGGGGTATCCTCACCCTATCAACAGGATTGCTCCTCAATTTCTCATTACCATGGAGGAGAACTGGCAGATGACAGACGAACTCATGGCAGAGATTGAGCATGCTGACTATGCGCAGACCCTGAGCCAGCAGCCTCCTGCTCCAGGAATGTCTGGCGTAGCCTAGACCTATGGAACCTCAGAAGAGCCTCTTAGACGCCAGCAGAGCCGTTCTTTCAACAACAATCAAGATGATCAAGGCAATCGCATTGCAGATCAATTCCCGAACCAGACTTCCAGCCAGCAAAGTACTTGGCCTCATTCACTCCAGACTCAGATTCATCTGGAAGAGCATTATTACGACGATCCTGCCACAGCATACATCCAGACGTACTTTCCTTTCACTCACCCCAATGCTCCCATTCCTCCTATGCTCCATAGCCAAACAGCCACACCATCGCCATCCCCACTTGTCTCCAGCATTCAACCTAGTCCTGCTCCTCCTGTTGGCTCATCCTATCCTTATCCCTTCACTCATGTCCATTGCAGGACCTACTCCCACGCCATTCCCACTGCTCCATCTTCCAACTATGGTCTGAACCATCCATCCGTCATCGAAGAGCAGCTTGCCCTCCAGATGCAAATGTATGCGCTCAACAATAATGCAGTCATGAGCAATTCGACCTTTTCACCTTCCTCAATGCCTTTCCTGCATACAATCCATGGGCATTCTTCCAAGCCTCCAGAGCATTTGGCGGTTGTCGATTCGATGAGCCTGCAGTCTTCGCCAAGTCATCAGCCTGTCAGCTTACCTTTCCCGGCCAGTAGTGAAAAAGTGTGAGAAATCAATGAACCTACAGATGCCTGCGATGGGGGTGAAGCAAAAGGTGGTGAAGCCACCGCCACGTGTGGAGAGCATGCAACCAAGGGATACAAGTCCAGAGCCATATTCGTTGGGCAAGGAGATGGCTGGTGAAGGGTATGAAGTACATGAATGGTGATGGATATGATGATGACGATGATGCAGAGTGGGTTGATGAAGAGGGTGGTAAGGACAAACTGCTGGACTTGGAATACCATCCATCCTTCATTTCCAACATGGAAAAAAGGAGACAAAAGTGGGATGCGCTATGGGATGTGCTGCAGCAAGTGGTAAGAGCATCTTTTTTACCACTGTTTGCCGCATGTTGATTGACTATGTTCATACATAGTTCCAAGCATTGGACTGTGAGACGGATACCACAATGGTCCTTCTCGTGGCGCCTTCCCATTAAACAAGACTCCATGCGGTGACCTCACGTTCTGTGCGACGTGATCAGCTGATGAAATCGCCAGCGATGGCACAGATCCACACCGCATTTAGAGGGATTGCATACCGTCGGAATGCCACATGCTCATGCATGGCCACGGGCCTCCATTCTCGAATGCCTCCACAGCTTGACGAGCCTCTCGGGCGATGGGTCCAATACATCCAAAACTCGGGAAGGCAATCTAAAATGCACACTCAAGACAGCATTCAGCCTCAAGACGTTGTGTTGGCAGGACAAGATGGCACGCATCTCGGATGAACACTCCAGTGTAGATTTACTGTTAAGGCAGATGCTCGGTCTGAGTCTGTCACCCAATGGTGCACAAGTCGGGTTTTAGTGCAAGATAAAAAGGATGCATCCAGGTAATTTATTCGACTGCACCATTGATTGTCCCCCTCACGGTTCACTCCCCTTGAGTTGGTTCTTGTTGTTGTCCACATTCTCAATGCTCTTTCTTTTAGTTAACCCCTTGTTGTACATTTTCATTTGCTATGCACTCACATCTAGATATCATGATCATGCTGTATGGTATATGCCCCCATTGCGTCTCTTATGCCAATACCACTCACAGTTTCAATACATGCTTTTCTTCTCGGAAACTAGAGCATGGTGAGAGGGGGTGGCACCATTCCTGTTTGTAAACATTATAAGGTCCACAACTTGACCAAACGTTAGAACGACAAGGTCATCATGAAAGGTATCTCTAGCTAGCCAGAATATTCATCTTGGCTGTCTCAGAAACTGTAGGACAACATGCATACATACCTACTTCGATCAACAGACCTTCAAGACCTTTGCAAGGGGAGTGACACCCGAGTAGTGACATAGGAATTGATACCAAACTAGTAGGACCTACTCTGAGATCTAATATCATTCAAGAACTGTAAGGCGGACAAAAGGATCTTCACCGTGTCAAGCAGAGCATGTGTCTGCGAGGGTACCCTACTTATCTATTCAACACACTGACCAGTTGATAGTCCTCGGCCAAGGGGACTTACAGCATGATACTGACCACTGTATAAAAGATTGCTGCTACACATTCCATGAAAACACCCATGAAAAATGAAACCAGACATTCCCGACGAAAGGTCTCAAGATGCAGTCCTAAATAATGGCTGTTCCTGTCATATCCCGTCCTAACCCTGACCCTCCAGACCAACTCTGGACCACTCACTCACGAACTCCGAGGCTTTTACGCCTAGGACTTCACTTCCGCCCTCCGAGTCCAGACATCTTTGATTCTCACTTACATACATATGTTTCTCCTTTTGTATTAGTTCCACTTCCTTCTTGCTTCCAAACCTGTGCTCGCACAGCTCCAGCTATATCAACCCCATACTCCGTCTTACTCAGATTCCGCCTTACTCATATCCTTGTTGAATAGATAAGTAGGGTACCTAGTACATACGCCCCCATTAGACTAGAAGTAGTACGAAGGACATCCGGACATAGTCCGTGAGTGTCCGGAGTTGGTCCGCACCGGACCCTGCATCACACTGCACCGGACTTGGTACATCCGTACCGGATACAGTCCGGACCTTATGTAATAAGGCATGCAGATGCAGCAAGGTCTTCGGATACCCTCTGGGGATTGCTTAGATGCTTAGCAGACAGTATATATACCAGGGAAGCCTCCCTGATGTAATAGAACAAGTCTTTCTGTCTCACACCCATCATCTGTGCTTGTCTCAACCACCCAGGTAAGTCTGGTGGCCTTCCCTCGCAGACACATGCTCTGCTCGACAATCCTTACACATGTGATGTTTTCCGTTACTAATGCGATGTCCACGCTCTGTATATATAGTTCTCAGTACATAGTCATTAGCTTTAGCTTTGATATCAACTTAGACAATTATCCTCTGTCTTCCACACTCCAAATTCATCTTCCTCTTTGCGATCCACCAAAAGTCCTAGTGACTCCGATCGACCTCCGACTATCCGCTCCGAAATCCGAGGCACGCAACCAAGCAAGGGGGCAGCACACAAGCTGAATCCAACGCCTCATTCTGACCAGAACTCCGGAGTTCATCGGAGGATAAGTTACGGTCCTAAGGTGCTCATGAATGGAAATTAGCGCTAGCAGTCAATCTGCCTTTGTGGTATATTTGCTGCCACATCCAATGAATCATAGGATGTATTGCTGTGTTGCTCCCAGTCGCTCAGTGGGAGTGGGGTGAGTTAGTAATGAAAAAGTCGGGAGAGCCCTTGGTCCCTTGTGCCTTTGTGCTCACTAGTCTACTGGTTTCATCAATGTTGCCATCAATTCGCTCATTCCGCCACAACCCCGGCTGCCAACATGTCCTTGGTGCACAGGCACAAGTCAAGCAAAGAAGCTCTCAATGACGACCAGCGGTGTCCCTGAAGTCCATGTGTCAGATGCCGGTGTGCATGTCCCGCCCGGTCATATCAGACAACATTCTCACCTCCACTCCAGAAACTTGTCTATATTCTTTCCTAGACCACATGCTATCATTTCTGAGGATGAACAACCTGTGGACAAAGAGGCACCACCACCTGCCCTGGATCCGATATTAATCCCAGCCTCGCAATCTGATAGGGTAATGGTTTCCAGTGCTCATGTTGGTCAAGAGCTCAACCCTGGCTTCTCATTCAGCAGTCTGCCCAAATCAAACTCGGAGCCCAATGGTATACAAGTGTCAGGTGCTAGAGCCTCTGCAAGATGTGGTCATCACCACAAACATTCCCTCTCACACAACCTCTTCTCCTTTCTCGAGCTGGGACAACCGAAGATACTAGAAATACCGAATACAGAACAGAACTTGCGAACTGCACCTACACCCATGCCGGTCTCTCCATGGGCTTCAAATGCGAAGGCAGGGAAGCTCTCCCTGGCGGCCGAGCCTATCCCACGTTCTCAGTCCAAGTCTCCTGCTTCTGTGTTGAATTTGATATCGTCCTCCCAGTCCAGCAATACTACACCTGAGACCATAAATCTATCTTCTACCAGAACAGCTGCGATGATCATTGCCTCTGCTCAATTCGCTCTGGGCATGCTGCTGTGGACACGTGGTCAGAGCATTGGTTCATTTGCTTGCATGGGACTCGGTTACTGGGTCATTTTTGATGCATTAGATGTGGCTGGACCTGTCATCATCATAAGAAGAATGGGAGGGAAGATCAGTGGGATGTATGGGTGAGTCTAACTTATCTCCCACTGTCCTGCTCAGCTACTCAGCCCTCGGTTAAGTCCCCGCATGCCGTGGGACAACACTGCTCTTTACGCAGTGTGTGTATTTGATGTTTGCCGGCATTTACATTGCAAAATAGGCCATAGAACATGCCCATGGATATGTCACATGGACATAGCAGTGGGGCCATGAGAGGCATAGGCGATCACCATTGGGGTGACGAAAACATCGAGATGCTGGGGTGAGTTGTTGATCAAATACTCTCTTGACATCATTGGACTCAGTGAGTTCCAGCCTCCCTTTTCCTATGCTACTCGTTTGTCTGTCCCTAATCTTGTTAGTTTGCACCTCCGCTGTGTTTGGTCAACATGAGATGCTAGTGAGCAGTAGGTTTTGGTTCATTGCTTCTCACACCTCGGCCCTGAGTAACTTTATCCCTGAAAGTAACTGACAAGCATCTCCCTTCGCCCCTCTCTCTCTTATGGCTGGGATACCCGGATCTTTTGGAACCCATATGCACTGCCACCCATTTTATTCTGCCTGGCGATCTTGGGCGCTGAGATGATTCTAGATGTGTAAGTGTACTAAGTTTATTCGCCTGTTCTCAGCTGCGCATTAACCCTATCTAATGAATTATGATCTGACCGTGATTTCCTTCCTAGCACACACTATGCTCTATTCAACCTTGCGCTTGCTGCGGTGGAAGTGATTGTCACCTCACATGTGGCATTTGCTGCCTGTGTCGTACTCGGTGGAGTTTTGCTGCAGACCGCGCCTCCAATGAAGATACTTCCTGCATTGAACAACCATGGATTTGTTGGAGGTGGGGCTTCATGTATCTGTGGGGATTAGTGGGCCTGCCAGGAGAATGGAAGTACTCTGGAGGGTTGTCAGAGAGGTGCATGGACCTGTCCTGTTAGTCGTGCTGAAGATTAACTTTGAAGAACGTGGTAGATTGAGTGCCACGAAGTCATCCATTTGCCAGCACCACATGTGTGGCAGATTGTACCTTCCAGGCAGCCGCGATCCATGAACGTGCACCCCTCTGATGATGCTCATGCACGTTCAAACAGCCATGCTAATCATGATACCCATTCTCACTCTAATCACATTTGGAGCGATCTACAAACGTCATCGCCCATGCTCATCATCACACTCTCACTGCACATGAAGCCGAGCCTCCCTGATGCGGACATTCTTGCATTAATGCAATGGGCAAGTTCATGCGTCCTTTCAGTGTTCTCAAAGAGCAAGGATGGGGCAACAGCTGGAGAAGTGGAGGTCACTGTAGGTGTGAGGGCCTGATCAAAAACAGGTATGTGTTGAATCTTGATCCCCACTTCGACTCCATTGATCTAACCTCTTGATTTCAGGTATGAGATCGATCGTGTTGTGGGGTCTGGGGTAGTTGATGGAACCATTGATCTTGCTTGTGCACAGCAGGATTGTGGATATACCCTTGGTTGACTGTCTGTCAACTTTGCTAATTCAAAGCAAATTTACAATCGAGTGGTATTGATCAATCGAGGCTGAGGTCACTCGATCTACACTAATTCAAGGTATTGAATAGGCGTCATATCATCACACTCGAGCCTCAAGAGGGGCCTTGCCTTTGACGATGAGGCTAGAGGAGCTGAATCAACCAGGCTCTTTTCGTTCCTTGCCCATACAGCTCAATCTTTTCTTGGATTATTTTACACAAACATGTCGACAGCAGCTTGGAAGACGGTCGAGTCCCTCAAACTCGAGGGTATGTTTCTTTCCATTTGCGTTCTTCAGGCTGACCTCCCACTCTTGCACATGCAAGCACGTGCAGGCACCTTCGTGGTCACAGGTGGTAACCATGGCATTGGCAGGGCATACAGCTATGCCATCGCTCAAGCAGGCAGCAACGTTGCCATGATTTACAGGTGCACCTTGCCCAATTTTCTTGTTTGTCTGTGCCACATCTACACTCCTTTTGTAGACAATCCAAGAGTGTGCCTGACATCGCCAAGGGGATCCAGGGCAGCTTCCCCAATGTCAAAGCCCAGGTATGGTTCTTTTTATATACCTCAGGCGGGGCATTCGTAATCTCACATTGCTTGTACAAGCTTTCCAATGCGACGTCTGCAACTTTAACAAACTGCAGGAGACCTTTAAGCACATCGAAAGTGGATTCGGGGGTTCCATCCATGGTGTCATCGCCATTGTGTTTCTTTACTTTGGATTCCCTCTGATGGTCGTGCTGGTATCGTGCCTCAGAACGTGGGCATTTCGGTCATCAAAGCTTCACTCAAGTCGACCCACGAGGACTTCAGCCAAGTGTTTGGCGTCAACGTCTTTGGTGTGTTTAACACCTGCCGTGCCACCGCCCAGTGCGTCGTCTTTCCTTTGCATGTTTTTATTGGCCGGTTTGACGTGAACTGGTTGATGATGCAGGTGCTGGATGAACAAAGGCGAGGGGGGATCCATCATCATCACTGCCTCCATGTCCACACAGATCATTAACCAGGCTTCTCGCAACCAGCCTTTGACTCAGGTAAACCTTTTTTTTTCTTTTCAGCCGTGTTTCTCAGTTGATGATCGCTTGCCAGTGGGGACTCACAGGCCTTTAACAACTCATCCAAGGCAGCCATGCATCACCTTGGGCGTGCGCTCGCTGCCGAGTGGGCCCAGAATCACATTTGTGTGAACACTGTCTCTCCGGGATACAGTACATATGTCCTGTCTCGTCGTTCTATGTTCCGTGCTGGTGTCATTAATGTGAGCGACGCCATTGTAGTGGACACCAACCAGACCAAGCACATGGACAAAAAGATTCGGGAGCAGGAGGAGAACGTGCCTCTCTGCCGCTTCAAGTTCACCAAGGTCAGTCCCCTCCCCTCTGCGCTGACATGGATGCTGATGCTGCATGACGGGCGGGGACTACCTTGTTGATGGGTATGTACCACTTTCCATGCGTCACGTGGATGGATTGATCTGACGCATGCCAACAGTAGCCAGCTCACCTGGTAAAGCACTCGTCGAGAGCCTATGATCGAAGGACAATGGTGTGTATGATAGTGTGATGGTGCAATGTAGCCATAGGCATGTGTATTTTTAGGCAGCATAGTGATGTATTTTTAAGGTGAAATGAACAAGAACCGCCATTGTAGCATTTGGTGAACATTTGGTGAATGTGATTGCCTCGAACCTGTGGCATAATCCCAAGTACTGAGGCTGAATGCATGCTTGCGATGGCAACTAAGACACGATTGTTAGGCCAACATGGCCGATTGATGCTGTGTTGTGATGCAACAAACATTGGGAACAATGCAGGGAAATAACTCTGAGATTGGCAGGATGTCCTAGGTTCATCAGCAAACCCCTTATGTAATGTGCAGCACTGTACAGCTCTGTACAGTCACACTACAGTGCCACAATGTTACAGATAGGTCCCTCTTTGTACAGTGCTGTACAATGAGTTACAATGAGCTAAAATATGGTTATTTTCATGTTGTGTTCAACTTTGATGTCTGTAGTGCAACTGTGACATGTCTGTAGTGCACTGTAGGTCTGTAGCCCCTGTGTGAAACAAAGGGGTTTGCTGATGTTAAATTGATTGGTTAAGAATGACAAGTGGTATGTATCGCAATATGTATCCGACAGGGCCCATTTGATGTGTCTCATCAGCCTGTGCGGAGACAACACATCCATGAAGGGATCCATATTGAACAGTAAAAGTTGAGCTTGTGCCATGATAGTTCCTCAGGTGCATGCTACAAACATTAACATGAACCTCGGCATCCGAGCGTCTGAAGTGGACTCTCACCTCAGTGATGTGTTGGACACGTGAAGAATCATTGTCTGGAGTTTTATTGATGGCAGGACGCACTTCGGAAGAAGGCGGGGCTGTAGTTTGTTCCCCACTGCCAAGTGAAGCGACCTTGGCCTGTTCAATCAGTGCAGGCGGTTTTCGTGTCCCTCTCGTCTTTTTCTTCTGTAAAGAACAATCACCTGTTATGTTCTACAAATATACCATGATCCTACTTCATCACCGATCCACATCAACATCTGCTGGACCACATGGTCAGTTATCTATACCACTAGCAAACGGACGAAAGTAGGGGGATACGCACTTTGTCCCACTGAGCGAGGGCTATCGTGGATGACTTCTTGTTCGATGGCGGTGCTCTCGCTTGTGGTATACCGGTCAGAGGTGTATCATTCAAGGGCGTTTGATGAACCATCCTCATTGTCTGGATCCACCCCAAAACCTCCGATGTGTGTTTCCTTTGGATGACCTGGTGGGTTTAGGCTTTGGCCTTGGCTTGCGCACCTCGACAGGGGATGTCATTGGCAGACCGGAAGATGGAGAATGGTTAACCTGGGATGTGTGTGGTGGTAATGTGCCGGGCTTGCAGGGATGCTCGTTGAGGTCCAACACTGGCGAGGGAGGCTGGCACGTACTGTCAACAAGTGGCAAATGGCAAGACCATTGCACTGCCTGCCTCATCATAGTCAAATAGTTGAGCCGGCCTGGGTGTGCTTGGTTGCAGTTCAGTCTGTAACCACTGCCAGTGTGGTGACTCCGAGCAGCCACATTGGTCTTACATCGAGCAGGGCCTTGTCACTGTCTTGACCACCGGCAATTGGTGCTTGGGGATCGGGTTTTGATGCGTCCACTGCCTGCAGTCGCGGAGTGAATAAATAGTATTCTAGCATTGGAAACATGATACCATGACTTACATCAATGTGGAGGTAGGACTCTGGGAGAATGCAGTCAGATCCCAGAAGATGATCCTCCTCGAGTCTACAGATCCAGTGATGAGATGATGGCCATCGGGTGCCAGGTGAAGAGACTGTACACCAAGGGTGTCCTCAACGATGGCTAGTTGGACGTGAGTTGAACACCTCGGCCTCTTGGTGAGTTGTGAGCACCCTGATGTCAACGGTCAGATTCAGCACATGCGGGAGAATCGAGATGTCAGTGAATGGCACCTACTCACATTTGATCGTGCTCATTGCTGCCCCTGGGTAGCTTCTTGGCTCACCACTTCCAATGCTCCCTAGAAAGTTCCCATGCAAATTTAGACCGGCTTTCCCATTCCTGTGTATCGGGAGGCATGGCCTAGGCTTGGACTGGGTGCACAATGCCCAGTTGCCACAGTGCAGCACTGTGGTTCTGGGTCCTTGAGACAGGCCCTCTGCCTCAATGGCCACTCCCCCGCACCCATCGCATTCCTGCAACTGCTCAGGCTTGCCAATGGTCCTTCAGAATACCTGGTTGAGGCACAATCACCGGTATGCATCCACCACAACCCTTCCATGGGTGCATCCATTGCACTCCATTTTGGTACTGACCTCAACTCGAGAGCAGCATTTGACACAAAATAAAGGGTGCCTTGTGGACACCATCCACACAATGTCCTTCCCAAGGAAGCCTTCATACTCATATGAGCTGACATCTCTGGTGCCGGACATTTGGATGGATATAGACGGACTTTGACAGACAGTTACTAACCTTAATGGACAAGCACTCTACCCAATTCGAGTTCCAACATACTTTCAAGCTCGCAAGTCCTACTCGCCTATTTGTCACTCCAATGCTTCTCCCCTTGGCCCTCACCTCTGGCCTCTCACAGGACTGCATCTACATCCTTGGAGGCAGAGTTCAGGGCCATACGAGCTATGGAGACCTCGTCACACGGGTACGAGACAACAAACTGCCAAGATTACCAATACAGGAGGCTCAAAGCGATACACTTGCCTATCTCGCTTTCTCCAGTGGGATGACAGGGCTACCGAAGGGTACGTTGCTCAGCCTTTCCAAACATCCGGTTCCCTTCCTCGAATCATCATGTCCCCACTGGCAGCTGTCATGATTTCACACGGAAATATCATCGATTCTTTCAGTCAGATGTTTGTATACTTTACTGAGTCACTTAAAGTCCAAGGTGTATGCGTCCATTCTTACTGACCGTCTTGGTTGCTTAACATTATGTTCTACCAAAGCCTACAACATGGAATGGTCCCGGAGGTATAAATGTGATGTTCAATGTGCTACCGATACATCATGTCTACAGTCTCCATGTCACTTCATTTAGGAGTTTTTTACTTTCTTCAACACTTGTCTTCCTGCCTAAATGGGATGCTGATATATATTTCGATTCCATTCCCAAGTAGGCATTGCACCTTGTCGATTTCCCTCCTGCTAATGTGTCACTTTCTCATCAAGGTATCGTGTTACAAGCATATATCTCGTCCCCTCCCTTGTCCACCAAATGGTACACCATTCCAGGTTCCCAACCCCTGATTCCAGCACCGTTCAAACTATAAATTGTGGAGCTGCTTATCTTCCGGTGTCACTCACAGAGCAACTACATACACACTTCCCTAGCGTGCAGCGGGTTGGTGAGGGTGGCGTAGATCATCTTATCATTTCCTTTTTCTGGTGCTGATGAAAGACACTAGGGTACTATGGAATGTCCGAATGTGTAGGGATATCATGATCCCTCCCGTCATTCATGGAAAGTTCTCCTCATCATCACTTCAGACACTATCCGTCTCTCTCAAGCCTGTCCCTGGCATGCTCGAGGGGCACGCCAAGAACGTCCCCGGGTCTGTCAGAATATTGTTATCCGGCATAGAAGCTCACATAGTCTGTGAAGACGGTCGATTGGTGGCCCTCAGCGAGGCAGGGGAACTACACGTCCGATCCGGCTCTGTCACACTCGGCTACTGGAAAAACCAGAAGGCAACTGATGAACCGTTCAAAGACAGCTGGCTCCGAACGGGTGATCGGGTATGTATAGACGCGGACGTCGTCCTATAGTATGTGCACACATATCCAATCCATAGAGGTTTCCATGGGTTGACATCCTGCATCAGCTTTGAAGATCGCACTAAGGTGAGTAGCGAAAAAGGGAGATGATCTTTAGCGGCGATCTGACATATGCTCAGGTGCAGGACACACTTTAAGTTTCAGGTATGCAAGTGTCACCGACCGAGATTGAGGAGATGTCGCTCCAACAACCCAATAAACTCATCGATGTGGCTGTCAAAAGCATAAGCGGCGGCCGAATGGCAGATGAGCGTGTCCCGAGGGCGTGGGTTGTACTGTCATCTCAAGGCAAGGAGATCGGTATGGCCGAAGTCGTTGTGCAACTCAATATAAATGGCTTCGAGGTGGCATCAGTATTGTCGACAAGGTCAGCTACTCTCGTTTTGGGGATCAGGGATTCGGGTTGTTGACGACTGCATGACTTTTGACAGATACCCAAATTGCCCACAAGGTGCTGCACCAGGTGTTGGTGGACGCATACTGCTAGACTGATTCTGTGGTTGTTTCTTTGTTGCATATCGAAGATATGAACTGGAATTAGAGAAATTCTGCATTTATTATGAGACCACGACGATAGAAAAAAGATCTATGGTAGCTTGCCAAGGGCCATTCCGAATGAAGACCAGCCAGGCCCCAAAGAACAGCGTTCATAATGAGCCCCAACTCTAGAGAAGACAATCTAAGACGTTCATAGGAACAGACCAGAAGAAGAATGATCTACATGCCTCCCCCGCTCTTCTCGACTGGTATCTGCTTCCGCTCCTTCTTGGCCACCTTGGTCGCGCTCATCATCGACACATCCTTCAAGTTGCCGCAAATCTCAATAAACTTGTCCAGGTCCACCTCAGACTGGTTTTGAAGGCCCTCTTGCATAAACACATATCAGTAGTCGGTGTCCCGCAGCCCTTCGTACCCCGTGCCAGGCCACTCCCACACAAACACCTTCAACGTGGATTCAATCTCGGTCTTGGCTAACCACCCGTGGGGGAGTGATGATGACGAAGCACTGACGTGTTCAAAGAGCTCCCTCAGTGCATCTACCTCTCCAGGATCGAACTTGGAGCTGCTGTATGACGGCTTGAACAACAACAACAACATGCTGGGCAACACAGCCATAGCCCACATCTCGGGGCCCCCAACGAGCCCACTCATGCACCATGTCCACCACAACGGCACGCTGTCCCAACAGTCTGTGGCAGCCGCCGGCGCAAGACCCATACTCCCATGCCCGAGGAACACACCTGCAGACGTACTTGGCCCGGTGGCACACCTGACTCCATCCGAGCTCGGCGCCCATGATGGCGATGACACACGGGAGGGCCACGTGTGCAGCTTGGGTGTCAATGAATGTGAGGCAGGTGTGCTGCGCGAGGATGTCGATGGCGGTACAGGCATATTTGTGGCATGCAGCATAGAGGACTTTGGCGTCGAGGTAGGGCGAGAGTCGGTCACTGTGGACGGTTGACGCAGGGGCGTGGTCGCTGGTTGACTCGACTTGGGCACAGACCATCCAGGCGCGGTCACCATTAGTTTTGTGAGAGCTGCTTCACAATGTCGGTGTCGAGGCCAAACTGGGAGACGAGCTCATCAGGGGCGACCAGCACAAGCATCGCACACATCTGTACACACTGGAGTTGGAGCTCAACAGTGGCATTGCTCGTGGCTGCAGCTGCACCGCTGTTAATGGTATCACCTGTGCAGTCGTTGCCAAGTCAGCCTCCGCCTCCGCCGACGAGTTCTCCAAAGCCACTGTTATGCGTGCTTGACAGGACAGGGAGCCAGAGTAGTGTTCAGACGGTCATTGCGGTGTCGATTCATGAGCAAGAGAATGAAGGGGTGAGGACAGGCTTGCCTCCTCGTCGGCGGGTCGCATCGTACCTGCACCCAGCTCCATGCCTGCTCGGTCCTCGTTGTTGTCATCATCATCCACCCACTGTTGCTGACCTGCAAACTGCGACAACGGGCTCAGATGTGTCAGCACCACCTGCTCAGCACTCATGCCTCGCGACTTGACCACATTCGGCTTGGCCGGCGCAGGTGCCAGCTTGAGGTGCTCCACCACGTCGCCCGCATCGCTCCGAGTCGCCGTGCCATCGCCATCAGACAAGTCCAAGTCATCAAGCACTCCCTTGCCGACGTGATGGAGACTTCAGTCACTCGCACTCATGCTGACGCGATGCGCGCTCGTCATGCTACAGTTGTACACTGACAGACATGCATGGGTGGACATGGTCGAGACAAGTATCAAGGGCACCTCTGTGAGACCATGGTTGGCATCATCATCGTCATAGGGGGGAGAGCAAGGTGGGAGAGATGCAGGAAGGTGCCGGGGCGACAATGATGCAGAGGACGCTGGTGTCAGATTACGCGAGTTCGGTGGTGGCTTGGTGGCTCGTGGGTAGACTTGGAGGTAGCTGGGATTCGGGGCAATGTCATACATGTGACCTCTGCATTCAAAGCACAGACCTCCTTCTTCGTCGACTTGTCAGGGATGACATACCCCTTGGCAAGTCACACAAACTCATCTGGCCCAGTGTTTGCAGATGGTGGAGAGTGAACGTACATGTCCATGTTCTGCAAACAGGAATGTGAGTCTTGTCGCCTAACACTTTTAACTTCATCTTCTGGTCAGCGATCAATGGGTGCAGATCCGGGTGGCTATCGATCAGAACTGCTGAGTAACCCACAGAAAGAGAACAATTTAAATGTACACATCGTCATAAGGCACCTCCCACCTGCCTTGTTTATCAGTTACAAATGCAAGCACACCATCTGGACTGTCTCAACAGCATTCCAAGACAATGCCACCCATGGTACCACATCGATGGGCCGGTGCAAGTGTCTCAGGTCAACCTGGGCAAATGTGCCAGACACATATTGTACCAAAAGTGCATGAGAATCACGAAACGTGGCATCTTGACATGGTTTCAACGTGGGTCGGACACCAAAAAATGAAGAGTATGACGTACCAGTTACTCCACCATCGGAAACACTCATGTCGACAGTCCATTTGGTAATCCATCCTTGGCGTACATCCCAGATCTCCACCGTCTCGCTTATGGAGCTGGATTTGCTGTCCGCATCCTTCGATTTGGATGCTGGCACAACTTACGAAAGCTGGGGGTTGGGTATGTTGGGTTCTGCATCCGAGGGCTTGCCATGAGCTCCACACCATCTCCTGTGTTCGAGACCAGCATGAGCTCACAGGGATATTCCAGCCGCCAAAGGACACACCTGATGGGGTATGAAGGGTGTAGTACATATGTCGGCTTGTTTACGATGAGTGCCGAGGTGCTTGACCCCATGAGATCCCAGACCTATCAGACAGTCAGGTAGGGGTAGGAACGGGATCGACAAGACGGACCTTGACGGTGTGATTGAGGCCACTGCTGACGATCCAGCTCTGTTCCGTCTGCGTTGGTATATTGTCCGTGCCTTTGCCTGTGACCAAGGTGCTACACCAGTCCATAGCCAGGATGGGGCCCGTGTGCACCATGGGTAAGTGATCTAGCTGTCCATGCTGTCCTATTTGCAAGTCCCAACGGTATATGAAGCCAATGTCAAGACCGACGATGGCTTGCAGTGGATGTGAGAGGGAGGGCAAGAAGACGAGTGACCAAACAGAAGTCGGGTGATGGATCTTCATAACTGAGTGTGACATATCCCACAAGTCCTACACAACATCGGCACGGTACAGACACCAAAGATGGATGGACATACCCAGATGCGCATGTTGCCATCCACAGAGCCAGTGATACAGCAGTACGGAACCATCCAGGACGAGCACAAGAGGTTGATTATTTGGGTAGCATTGGCATGGGTATGACAAATCTGCCGGTAAAACCTGGCAGGTAAAGATGGACGGTTCACAAGAATCACAACAAACACAACAACAGGAACTAGTGTATCCAGCCAGCCATGGCCAGACTTGGCCAAGCCCTACCAGAGCATTTCCCACACCGTAAGGATGTGGAGAGGATTGGTGTCGACAACCCATGGCAAAAAGCGTATAAAACATGTCTCAGATACGAAGCCCAAGCCAAATCACGCGAGGATCATGTATGTGCCCGGGTGCTCAGATATCTGATACAAGAAGCTCCCTACAATGAGTCGAGAGACAGAATATGTCAAGAGATAAATTCTTGCAACAGGGAGAATGCCAAACTTCAGGACCTTGCCGATCTGTATATCCGGTGTTTTCTTTGAGTCTGTGAGTTTCAACCCCCAATTCTGCCATGACTCTCGGCTGAGACAGCCAGTCCATTCGTCTTGGAAACCAACACCCTCTTCCTCACAACACCCATCACGGCCGTCTTTTGACACAATGCGAGATTCACTCAAGGAAGACCTACAGCCAACACCAAGTACCATGAGCAGAGCGCAAGTGAGTTTATAATACCATCCAATATGTCGGTCCTCATTTGTGCTAGGCTCTCAAACGAGATGACTACCGGTGCATAGTCACAGGTGCATACTCTGTGGAACTGTATGCCAGTGCGGATGCACCAAATCAGGACATAACTTTAACCGCCCCTCTTGAGGTTGCCCATATATTGCCCAGATCTATAAATGCAGGCATAACTGCCAGTGAAGGCAAGGTTGGATTCATTTTTTACCCCCTCCTATGTCTGTTCACCCCAAGACTTAGTGAAAGGAGGCAGCTGAGGTCTGGACGGTCATGCAGAGGTTTGGCAAGATCAGTCCTCAGGAATTGAATGGTGACCAGGTGCATTGCCTGGAGAACGTTATGACCCTTTGGGACACCATTCACTCGTTTTTCGATCAACTTAAGGTGTGGGTGGAGCCATTTGTATGTCTACTCAGAGTTCTCCATCTTCCATGGCTCACATAGAAGACACGTAGGATGATGATCCTTATACGTGCTCAGTCAAGACATCCTTTCCACAACAAGGAATGCCATATTTACCAGAGTCTTTCACGATGACGACGACGGATCCAAACTTACTGAGGCCCTCTCCAGATTATCTGCACCTACATGCAGCTTGTGCTCGTGTTGCTCATATGTCTGGAGCGGCAGACTATGTGGCATCTATGTATCGAGATCTAGAGGACCAAGGTGTTTTGGCATACAATGGATCCTCCTCAATGGCTCTGCATGTCCTGTTGTCTGCACTTGTACATTAATACCACTGTCTAATAGAATACCCTGCTGTGTCTAGGGCATTGAGTACCAGTATGAAATCAATCCCTGCATTAACCTTGCCAGTGGTCGGTCTCGTGGACAACATTGTATGCCTGCTCAGCCTGTCCCATCAGGCGTGAGCAGCCTCAAGGATATGCTCTACCAGTGCCTTAGCAATCTGGTTTTCCCTGGGCCTTCATTTCGGGTGTTTGATATACTGGATGCAGCGTGCCAGCTTAGCAAGCTCCTGTGCATAATAAGAATGAAAGCATTAGACATACAAAAGCTGGTTCTTGACGGCACCAACTATGGCACATGATCGCCACGAGACATCCAGTTACACCCATCAATATGGAATGGAGAACAACGGCACCGGAACCTACTAGTACCAATATAGATGAAGTGGTTAGCTTCGTGAATCAATTGAATGTCTGGCAAACGACAGCGAGTTTAGGTGTACACGGGATGTGGGATACAAGAAGGTGAGCCGACTTACAAGCATTCTAAATGCTCTGTTTGGTGAGGACACCATGACCCCAGTCCGACATGTTGCAAAAGACCTGGAGACATGGCATGTCCCATGTGGTCCCAGCGCATACGGAGGTTCAATGCTCAGGCTGTCGCCATCCTCCAGATGGAACTGCTGTCTGAACGCTCTCCCAACTCTGTGCCATTGTTCATGATAAGGGTGACCTAAAAGGAGGTAGACATAAACAGTGAAACAGGGAGAGGAAAGAAGGCGCACCTGATCGATCGTCAGTGGAGATTGGCTTGACATCATGGAACAACCTGTACAGCACAATGGATGGGAGGTTCAGCTGATGCACTGACACGCCTGGAACCTGCACTTGCCAAGTGAGGGAGAGAACACCGTGTTTGCCACGAGGGTTGAGGTATGAAAGATAACGTACCTCACCTTGAATTTCTTGAGCCACATCGCAACGACCGGGATGATTGTTTGACTTTTGTAACTTGTCTTGTGGCACTGGAACAATCATGATTGTCTTGCAGAACAAAGATGAAGCATTACATAAGCCCCGTGGTGGAGAGCCGGAACTAACTCAGAGCGATGAAATCGGTTTCATCATCATGCAACCTCAGGCCTCGTGTAGATCACGTTCCAGGAATCAGCAAGATGGGAACCGCCCTCAGCGTCTATCCATGCTACCACAACCCCCCTCCCATCCGACTGGCACTCAGTTCCACTAGCAAGCATGTTGCTGTGACCAGGCACTCCTCTGAGTCTACCACCCATCCGCCTTACAGGCAAGTACCTCCAGCGACACTGTGATGCTACTTCTGAGTCAAGCGTCATAATTCAGCCGTCGCAGTCTCTCTAGCCTCTGCTCAAGGGTCCAGACGTCTGACCTCAGGAGACTTGTGCATCAGGGGCAACCAATACAAGCTGATTTGTGATCGAGGTACACTACGCCAGGATTTCCCCAAGGTGTATGACCTGCTTAACCTTCCTTCTCGGTCCCTCACTATGCTTTTTTTCAAAGCACCCTCTCTCCTAATGATTGAATCACACTTCACTACAGGACGTCACAGCGGCCACTTGCGTGGAAAACAGCTGGACTGGATATCTGTCCTCTCTTCATTGTGAATCAGACACAAGGTGATCTCAAAACTTGTTGTCCATATCAATGGTTTTCATCGGATTTTTCAAACAGACCTCTCAGTGGTCCAGGATGGTATACAAGTTGTATTCACCGGTGTCCCCAAGCTTGCTGAAACTGGTTCGCCTATCAATGGATCCCTATCCCCTACAACTGATGCCATCCTCAACGATTGCCCCCAGTAAGTCCAATTCTGACATCCTGTCGCTTCAGCCCAGCTGACACCTCCATCGCAGACTCTGTATCTTGGCCATTGGCAAAGTAAGTTATAATTGCTTGCTGAAAGCCACGCGCTGAATTTTGCATCAGAGCGGCGTGGGAAAATCCAGTCTCATCAATATCGTCTTCGGGATCGAAAAAGTCATGGTGGTAAGGCTATATAAGTCATTTGTTCATGTCGGCTGTGCATCGCAAGGTTTTCTCCAGCACACCTCCAATTTTGTACATGGGGAAGCAAACATTGGCACGGAGCTCAAGTCTCCTGTCAACAAACGGTTTATACCCCATGGCAGCATTGGTTTTGAGTGTGGAGAGCACGATAACTATAACATTGTGAAGGATTTCATCCGAAAGAGGCAAACCGGTCTGCACAAAGATTGCTTGCACGTGATTTGGTGAGGTTTTGATTCACAAATGATGAGCCGTTCTTGATCATCCCCTCAAGGTTTTGTATCGCAATCCCTCGAGCAGGTGAACGGCTACTTGAGGCAGCCTCTGAGGATTTCTTCTGAACGAAGAAGGAAACCCTAGGAACTGGTGTGTGTCCTGCTTTTGATGTTCTCCGGTCTTGCTCAAGTCCGAGTCCTAGCGTTATTGATCATGTGCCAGACTCTCTGGCACCAGGTTAATAATGCTAGGCATCATCAGGGGTAAATACAGCAGTCCAATTTTTGCGGCTAGATTTGGGGAACGTGCAATTCGCACAAGCCTATCAGGAAAAACCTCCCATGCATAATTTACCAGAATATCATATATTTCCAAATAATATCTCTTATTATTTGCATTTTCAGAAATTTTCAGAAATTTATCTAATTAGTCTAACATAAGTAGCCCCCCTTACTGTTTTTTGAAAATGTCACCTATTTTCAACTAATTTCAACTAATTTTATAAGTAAAACTTTTGGATTTCGATAAATTCTTTGGAATGATTCAATTGATTCTCACTCCAAAATCATTTTGATATCAATCAAATCATATGATATTGCATTTGTAATGTACAAACAGTAACTACAAATATACTAGCACTAGAACAAACAAATAGAACTTACTTATTCTGCATCTGTATAGTAGACTTTTGTCAATCACAACCAATACCATCTAACATTGAAATCAACTTACCAATATCTCAATACAATATACATACATGACCTGGATAAGAACAAGTTAGATATGATGAAAGATAAACAGTGTAATTGAACTTTACTTACTAATATGTAGCTCAATATCATAACCTGGATAAGAAACAGTGAGATATGATACAGAATAAAGAATGAAATTGAACTTACAATAATGAGTTGAAGTGATAAGTGATAAGTGACAAGTGATGTGTGGTGAGTGATGAGTGGATGATGAGTGAAGGGAAGAAAGAAAGGGTGGGAACAATTCTGAGCTGTTGGTTGCTTTATATATAAGTGGTGCCACAAATAGGTACAAATAATTGACTTGTGCGCTTTTTTCAAACTCAAGTGTGGGAAAACTTGCCTTAATTGGGAATCAAAACTCCGGACCACTACACTTTGC
>QFES01000179.1:0-52520 GCA_003316375.1 Tylopilus plumbeoviolaceoides
GAAGGGGGCGCTCGAAAGGCAGGAATCGAAGAACGGTGGTGCTTGGCGCGCTGGCCGTGTGCTCTGAGGACGAGCTTGGGCTGCTCGTCGACCTACATTTCCGTTCCTTGCCCCACACCCTCTGGCGCCGAACGCGCTCCCTCTTTGGTTCATTTGTTCGGTGAATTCGTCCCCGCTGCAAGCTTCTCCGCTGAAACAAAACCTCATCAATGACCTTGCGCGGTAAACGATCACGACACATACCCAGCTCTTGCTCATCCTTTTGGCACTTTCATTCCCTTTCGACGAGCTCGAGAAAGACGATGCGTTTGATCACGACGTGCCGCACGACAAACGACAATTGACTAAGATGGAATGCGTCGCCGACGTCCTGCGACGCAGGTGCGTGCGATGCAAAACCACCCGACATCAGCGGTCTTCCTCCATCGCATCTGGATCGCGTTCCCCGCCCGCCGATGGCTAGCTCGCCGGCGGTTGTGGTTTTCGCGTAAAGGCGTGTCGGGTGAGATTCTCGATGATTTCATTGAACTGTTCGTCACGGTGGTCGCCGGGCGCATGGATCGTGAAGCCAAACAATTCTTTGGGGTAACATGGATGCACGGCGTCTTGCATTTTCTTGAAGACGGGGTTGCTAATGGGTATGAGTTGGCGTTTCCGCCCCTGGAGATGGAAGGATAGAAGGATAGGATTTTCATCCAACACCGGGGAGGGAGGCTACCATACGCTGTCAGCGCGAGGCAAACAAAACCTCCTCACTGCTCACCGGACCTCCGAGTCGTCGAAATCAAATTGCGCGGCGGATGTAGTTGGCAGGACCGCAGTTCACATCCACCGCAGGGGTCTGCGGCGGGGAGGAGATGCCCTAGTTTACCTTAATTGACTATACCCTATAAAGACAAAGTTCTTGATAAGAACCGTTAGCGTGGCCTGCAGGCGAGCATAAGAAACCAGTTGTGATAACATATATATATCAGCGGCCGTTATGTACCTTGAACTCAGCGAGGGCAAAGTGTTTTCCCAAACACGTCCTTGCCCCATCGATGAACGTGAGCAAGTGCCAATGTCCCTGAATTTCCTTCGCCCTAGCTGGGATCCCATCCTGACTGTGTGCATCTCCCAGCCATCGACTAGGTTGGAAGACTTTGGCATCCTCGCCCCAGAATGCCAAAGAGCGGTTCATGCATCATGATGCCATCGAGACCGTCACGGTAGTGCCCTCAGCAATCGTTAGGCTGTCGACCAGCTTGTCGGATTTTGTGTGGACTGGTTCAGAAAGTGGAATGACATCGTCTTCGACAGCCTGTGCAGGTGACATATTTCAGAGAAGAGTCAATCGGAAGGGGTCGATCGAAGCGTACAATGCGCATGATCTCGCCGACAGGAGGATGGGTGTGAAGAATCTCATGGACGATTGCATCGAGGTATGTCTGCATGTCGGGATTGCGGGACAATTCAAATAAGGCCCACTGGGTAAATTGTGAGTCAATGCACGAGAAAAATGTAAGCGGTATTTACCGTCAAGCTGACTAGATTATATATATTCATGAGTTTTCAATACCTTTATGGATGGACACTTACTGGAAGTCGTTTCATACCCGGCCAAGAGCAACACTTTCATCTAAAATGCAAACATCGACTATAATTGGGGTGCGACGACGCTCAGGAATTCATTTACCTGGGACAGTACTTCTTCTTTTGTCAAGTGGAACTCCGAGCTTTCATTAGACCCCTTGACTATTTCGCATCCAGCAGTTTGATAGAAGATGAAGGATATGGCGTAAAGAAGTCACGTACTTAGCAAGCCAATTATGGACCTCTCTTCGTTGTCTCTAATGATACCCATCTCTAGTTCATTCTGCGTTCTGGCCAGCAACACATTTGAGATCTCTTCCATTGCAAAAGTGAGTTTGTCCAAGCGCTTGCTTCGTGATGTGGGCATCCACAAGAGGAATGGGAAGGCCTCTGCTAAGAGGACGAGGCCCGAATCGGCGACTGAGGTGGATCCGCCAATTGAGTCGAAGATCCCGGTCACACTTGTGTGCTTGCCTTCGAGCGTGCCAAAATTATGAGAGAGCCCAGCAAGCCCAATGGTACTCAGGCTATCCAGTCTGTCAAAGAGATTATGCACGCATCGAGGGTAACAGGGAAGGCAAACATATGATATATGATTCATCCTTCAAACATTGACCAGTCAGACAAGAATATGAAGATACACAGGACCGCTCGATGGAACGCACCAATTTTGGACGTCGATCACTGCACTTTCCCTTCCATTCGACTCAATGAGCCCATCCCAGGATGTCTTCGCCTGTAAAGACACCTGTATGTCAAACCCCGACTTCAATCACATACGGGTTGTCTGACCTTGTATGCAGAGTCACAGAAAATGGGTGTCAGCTGCCGAATGGCAGCGATACTGAATGCAGGAGTCAACGACTTGCGTTGTCTGCAGAATCACTCAGCATTACTACCATCCCGGAACAAGTCCTAGGCAAATGGTGGGAATACCTCTTATGATCTTCTCCATGTGCCCACAAAATACCCTTCCCAAACTGGACTCAAGCGTTAGCGACATGCACAACACAGACATCAATATTGACATACGGAAATGGCTAGGGATTGCTTGGCCAACTCTGTCTGGCCATATGACCATGTTTCCTTGGAATAAAAGTGTGCGATTGCCTTGGGATCACACAATACTACTGACCCTCTTACTCCCCAACGTTGCCGGGATCGTGTATGCCGGACCATACTCCTTCGCCCACGATTCGTACACAGTGCCTGCATCATCAGAGTTGAAGACACGCCGTCCAATGCCATAGAGGAAACTTTCACTAGGTGGTCTGCGGAGCTCTGTCGTGTGAAGTCATTCCTGGCGGAAGGTGCAAAACAATCAAAGGAGGATCCATACCGCAACAGTAGCAACGGCGGTATCGATTACGATTACGTGCCACCGTGACTTCTGGAGACCAAGACGAGTCAGAAGAGTGTCCATCACCTCTGAGAAGGTCTGAATCGGCATAGCACTGGATGTTGCGGTACCCGAGGGACGTTTATGTAGGCCTTTGTGGGACCGGTGCCTCTCTCATAGTATGCGGATTGATTTGGTTGGCAACAAGAAATACAAGTTTGTTAGAGCTGATAGGCAAAGAGCGACCATCGAGGGCTAATAATAGCCCATGTCAGCATCCAATGCCTGCCCAAAGAAATCATAGGTGATGTTCTTTCGTGAATTCTTCAGGAACAAAGATTACTGGGATATGGGGGGCATATATATGTAACGGTGTGAGAATTGGCAAGTACCACAGGGTAAGGTAAAACAGATCAATTTACTTCATGATATCCGCGCAATATGGAAGCTGAATGATCCTACCCCGCCACCGTGGGTCAAAGGGGACTCACAAAAAAGCATTTCGATGCCCAGCTCACAGGGGTGGCATGAGGATTGGAGTTGCTTCCGATGGCCGAGGTCTATGACTCACCAAACAGCCCAGATGAGCAGACATAATGAAGCAGGAGAAAGAAAATACGAACGACTCACTTGATCTGACTCATCCATCACCGAAACACAGCACGGGAATTATCATTAGATTGCGAAAGTATTGCTTGCTTGCCTGCTTTCCGCCATGCGTAGGTTGGGCGATAGCCAACAAAGCAGTGTCAAAAAGGGAGATCGTCTATGAGGCATAGTCCGGGTTAGCTATATGGTCAAAAGACGCTGGAAGTTGCCAATCACGCACGGCATGCAAGTACGAGTCCATGGACAAAGTAGACCGCAGACACATTTGGTACTATGACTAATCCGGCCGCCGTTTTCCGTGTTTCATCTTTTTGGACAAGTGACAACTGACTAAGTCGAGCCCTACATAAACACTATGGCGGCATCCCATAAGGGTACCGTGACCGGTGTGTTTCATCTTTTTGCCCAAACTTGGATTCTGTATGGTCGCGAGAGAAAAGAGTAAGGACTCTCGTATGTAGTGGAATTCAACTTCAACTTGTAGTTCGAGCTCCTTGAAGTACAAAGTGTCAATGTTGAGCACGGCATTTCCTGGCCAGACTTTTATGAGTTGACCCCTAACCAAAACCTTTTCGCCACACCACCAAATATGTACTATTTCATGATACAAAGGACATAGCAAAGCATTAAATCCTCAGGATAATGCAGCCCCCAGTGCTTGCGATACAGATACTACCATACACGTAACAAAAAGGAATGTGCAGACATCGATTCGAACATAGGGCGTTAGAACACAAAGTCCCGATATAAAGACATAGTTGGCGTGTGACATTCAATGCATGGATACAGGATGGAAGAGGAAAAAAAGAGAAGTACCAGAAATGAATGTGTTACGAGTGTGGACGAGAATCATTGGTGATGCTCATACGAGAAAGAAAACTCCTAAGGAACGATGATGAAAATATCGATCGAGATGGAAAGCAAGTAAGAAACGTACGGGTCTGAGCCCCAGGGGATAGGCTGGTTAGTACACAGTTGTGAAGTTCCTCAATGCCTCCTGCCCAATGACCCCTTCCGCTGCTTCACTGCTTCCGTTGCCCACACCAGCACCGGTAGCTGAAGGATCCTCCACGTTGTTCACGAATCTCTTCACCACTTGCAACCTCTGTCTCCAGTTGGTGATGACTTCCACTTCCACCTCGTCCCGCTCCGTCCTCTCAAACACGTTTGCGAACCAGTCACCCAGCAACGTGAGCTGCCGCACCAACAGCGGTAGTTTTTCTGCACTGATGAGCTTGAAACACCCTACAGGGTAAAGTCTTTCATCCCGTTGGCTCGCTGGATCGTCACCTTGAAGTACTCGTTCTCAGCTTCATGAGGAGGAGTAGTCGTGCCTGCGCCCCCACCAGAGGGCGCGAGAAGCGGAGAGTGCAACGGAGAGTATTTCACATCCACTGGCGGGGCAGCAACCGTGCTCCTGAATTTCGAGAATGCAGCTATCGTTCCCAACGAGTGAGGTTCGATGACGATGTTCAGAAACTGGAACCATGTCGCGAGGGTATCAAACATGTATGGTCGACCACCGTCGTTCCACACTATCCTGACGTAGCCATTGCCAATGTGTCTCTTCTTGTTCACGCAGTACTCATCGTCGGGAGCGTTGGGCATCATCGTAGCGGTGTGGAAGAGGACTTGACCAATATCATCCCACCATGCATAGGCATATTCTCCGTCTTCGTCAGGGTTAAGGCCACCAGCGTAAACGTCAACCTGCCCACGAAGATTGATGAGGCGACCGATTCCTTCGAGGAAGCGGGTATAAGCGGGCGAGCCGTAAGTGTTTCGAAGAATATCCAGTTCTTGGATTTGGCCAGGGGCGACATACATGATACCGACTTTGTGAGTGTCGATGACAGGTGTACGGTCAAGGTTTCGGAAGAGGGCGGGAAGGGCAGACTCGTCGATGATTCGGCGATGAGTGGGGGTACTTGGATAGGAAGAGAGTTGGAGGGGCAAGAACGAAGGGTCTACCATCACCTGTTTTCGGCGTTGGGAAGGTGCCGTCTTACTCCATACATAGCCCGTGATGGGATCGAGAGCGGGGACGAAAGGAGCATCATTCGAAGCCGGGGCAAGGTCTCGGATATCCTGAAATGATGCATTAGAACTCGAGACGAAAGGCCAATGAGGGCCACCTACATCGCTAACACCAAACGTCTAATCCGTCTCCTCCGAAAGATCCGGCCGTTCTGCGCTGGCCACCTCTCTTTCCATTAGTAGACCTGTAGGCAAGGATACCATATCCGGGTCGACCTCGCCAGGCCCAACAAGCGGGACGTTCTCCAACTTGCAGAGGAACTTGGTGAATCCAGACGGGCGTCTCGAAATAACCTCGATCCATCCCAATCTTGCCAGAGCACAGATGGTGACGATTGCATTGCCCATCAACCACGATTTCTCGCCGATCGGTGGTTCCGACAAAGTGTGGGTCGAGGCGTCGGGGTTCATGACGATTTCGCTGAGCACCGAGTTTGCTGGCCGAGGGTCGGCACTAGCATAGGTATATCGGGCTAGCCAATCAAAGCAAACCTCCGTCGGTTCATCTACCTCGGATCTTTCCCCGGTGGCCAATAGTAGTTGTCTTGTGATGTAGGGAATGTGTCGTGGTCGATCGGGGAGTCTCACCGCCAAAAACCAAACGTAGACCACATAGAACGAGATCATCCGTGCACACTGCGACATCGCCCATGAGAGTCCAGGACGGTTGTGATGTTGAAGATACTGTAAAGCTACGCCGAATACCATCTTGAAGTCGTCCTCGCGCAGATTGGCATGCAGTTCGGGGATGGATTCGACGATGGAAAGAAAGCTGAGAATGTGGACGGCCATATCGGGATTGGACATGATCTGCGAGAGTTTCTCGAGGAGTGGGGGAAGGCTGCGTTTGACGGAGGAAGTCAATTCAAAGGCCAAGAGCGTGAGCACGTGGAGACATAATGGTCGACGGTTGCCCATTCAGACCCTCCCTAAGGACATCCACGAGGGCATACCAGAGTGGGAGCTCGAAGGAACGACGGTGGCTTATCAAGACCGATAGCGTATGGTACGCAAAGCCATGCACATCTCGAGCTTTGAGACCCACAGGCCACCGTTCGATGAGTGACCCTAGATCGCCGATGGTAAAGCGCGAAGCGCTTCCCAGTCCCAAACGACTGCACCAGCCCGTCCGGAGGTGTGAGCTGCGGGGCGGGCGGGAATGCCTCACAGCGGATGTCCGGGGGTGATGCGCATCACTCGAAGCCCAAAGGAGAGATGGAAGCGAGGCACCTCAAATGCGAGTTTGATTTGAGGCAGGGTGCCATGGTGGGCGGGTGCGACGAAAAGGAGGGCGAGCGGTAGAGTGACACCAAGCAAGTGCTGACTAATAGAACATGTTTTCGAGTGGCCCTCTTTCATCTGAACCACTGGCAGTACAGCGGCAGTACAGCTCAACAAGGCCGAGGTTCATTAACGCTCGCCTACAGAGCGCATACGACGGTTGGAATGTGCGTATGTTGGCGGCTCCGTGCGCGACAGGAATACCCTAACAAATCCGCAGAGCACAGCCCTCAACGACGACCAAAGGGTTCCCCACTAGTCCTACGAGACATATGTCCCGGGTCGAGACAGAGACACACAAAAAGCCGACACCTCGCCGCCACATATCTTGGGAAGAGGATACGCCTGTGTCTGGGGACGAGAGGAGTGGCATACTCAAGTCGCCACGTAAATCAGCGGCACATTCGTCACCGAGGCACGTTCCCCGAGGTGCGCCGTCTCCGACGCCATTTGCGCTGTCTAAGCCTGCTTCTAGCACAATCAATACTCTATGGACGGGTAATGTAGAGAAATGTGACGCATCAGACAGTCGACTGCCACTAGAAGACTCTGGGTGTACGGATATGCATGGTGATACTAAGCGGAAACCGCGGCTGAGCGACACTTCCGCGATTTCTATCTCGAGCGGGTCCGAGGACGATGAAGGCGACGCAATCCCTGTTACCGACAACACCCGAGATGATGTGTGTGTGGACCAAACCGTGGACGCCTGGGCAGACATGGGTATGATATTGTGTGTGCCGCCCTCACCTACTGCTCCTGCAAGTGACGATCTCGTTCTTGCCGTTCCTGACATAACGGCCGTGGTTCCGATTCCTCCCACTGGTCCCACGCGCACGTCCAAGTTCATACCCGCTCCCACTGTTACCTCAACGGTGGACGTGCACGCAGCCTCGGTCGACTATCGCGCATCCTCATCCCCCCAGGAGGTGGTAAGTGGTGAAGATACTGTCGTACCTCGCTCGATGCGCCGCGCGCCGTTGCTCGTTGCGCGTGCCAAGCGAAGCATGAAGAAAGACCACGACGTGATAGATCTTACCTCGGACCAGACCTCAGTTATTTCTTCGTATAATTGTCGTTCCCGGACTCGGATATAATATTCATTTCAGTATCACTTTGAAGTTGATACCGTTCTACGGGCATTGTATTGCACCTGTGTAATCTTTACCATGTACCAATTTACAAGCTGAGTCAGATCTATGCCAGGGTCAAATCTCCTGGCAAAGACGGGCCTGGCAACATTGAAAGAGGTGAATAGCATTGAAGATATTACCACCTCGTTTTCAAGTCGAGGGGACGTATGGTCATACTAGTAAAGGTAACTGACATCCCGCCTCGCCTGCAAGCTTAGGACGCAGGAAAACACCCCTTCATCGACGTCTGGTACGTACCGACGCTGACGATGGCCAGACGTTCATGCCAGTGACAGAGTATGGCGTACTTGGTCGCCTCCGAGTCCCTCATCATTGTCTATACGTCTACACCCTCTGAACTTGCAAAAGGAGCTGGCCGACCGTACGTTGTCTCATAGCTATGGGTGGCTTTCATCCACGTCACGTTCTCGTGCTTTTCAGAGTCGACTGCTCGCATCCATCTGTTCATATTCTCGAGGAATATCTTCTGACAAGGTTCCCAAATTCGTACGACTCATAATATCCGTTGTCCATGGATGATCCAGACTCCAATGAAAAGACTGACTACGAGTGCCTATAACGATGTGGGGGCTATCTATCTACTGAAATGACCTCTGCGACCACAACAAATCCACGATATCCAACAATTAAGGTTGACGTAATAAAAAGATGGTTCCCTATCAAGAGGTTCCGGCTATGAAAAATGACCATCAACCAGAGCATCCAACGGTATGAAATTTGACCATCACCTCATGGTGGTGCGGAATACCGGCGGCCCCGGGTCTCGTCTCGTGCGGGGCCTCGGAAGGACTGGCCCCTGAGGTCGGAGCGGTCCTGGGTGGTTCGCTGGACGACCCAGTGGCGACGAGTTTTGTTTCGTCCTGCGATGTGACAGGCCCGCCTTCAGAGGACTGAGCGGTTTTGGTTTGTTCGCTGGATGACGCAGCTACACGTTTCGTTTCGTCTGGGGCTTTGGCGGGTTCGCCGGGCGACGCGGGTTTGGGAGCGTCTTTGGGCTCCTCGTTTTTCCTCTGCAAAGTGCCAGTGTAACATCATCCAGTCGACGTTCAGGAGCAGCTGGAAGGATGGACATACCTGCGGTTTAACAGCACTCTTTGTAATGACCCGCTGAAGCGATGGGTCAGATATCCCTGCTGTCTCAAACATGCAAAACGTATACTCACCTTGACACGTCGGGCGAGGGAACCGTCGAAGATCGTTCAGAGGAGGTGTAGCTTTGGTCCGCGGGTTACCCATCTGGAGGGGGTCGCTTGAGTTCGGTAAGCATTCGATCGCGTCAACATCTTTTGGAACCAACACCGACGGGTTCGACGTCGGTTTCCATTAGATGACGTCACCTTGCGTCGGAGGTCGTGGTCCCGAGAAAGCTCGCGCGATAGTTTACTGAGTTCGATGGGACCTTCATTTGACACCGGAGATGGAGGCTACCAGATGTCATCAACATGAGGGACACAAGGTCGGTTCCACTACTCGCCTGGTCGAAGTCGAATCCGGGAGCAGATGTACTCTGCGCCGGGACCTCAATCAGCACAATGAGGAGCAGGCATTGCTCAGTAAAGCTTCGCCATCGTCTATTTCAGGAACAGGACTCAAACGTGGTGCACCAGTTGGCTGGTAGCGGGAACCAATTAATTAGTCAAGCTGCTGGATGACGCAGTTACTTTACCTGGGACAAGTTTTGCGTAGCATTATGGACCGCTGGCCGCTCCTGGTGTTGCGAATCTGGCTGATCTTGAGTGCTTGTTCGACTTGCATCAAGTAAAGTGGTCGTATCATGTGTGCTGCTTGTCTTGGGATTCAGACGTGATGGATCGGGCGGCGACTAACAGTGGGAATGGATTAGCTGGTGAAGCAACCGAATGATGTCAGCTGCTTTACCTTGTCGGCGTTATGTCGTGGTGTGGCGGGTGCTGAGAATCAGGTTGACCTCTTGAGCTCGCATCCGGTATCTAAGCACCGATGCGAGTGTCATGTCCCGAATGCACGAGTGAAACTGACGACCACTTACATTCTAAAGTCAGTCAGGTTGAGCATGGATTGTAAGCGAGTACGAAAAGGAATCAATTGGTTTCAGTCTCAACTTGGTAAAGGCCGCTGAAAATTGAGCAGCTGAGGAGGCGCAAGGACGGGCCCGGGTTCAAGCGGGTCAAATTCTCACGCATACCTTTTAATTTCTACTCAATTTAGAATCCCCAAGCCCCTTTCGATGGAGAACTCCTCAAACCACAACGCTTGCCAGTGAACGGGCCCGTGGCACAAGTCTATGCCACCAATGCTCACGCTGTGTTCCGGTACTGTACCTTTCACTAATGTCCACAGTGAGCACGTCTGGGTCAAGGTTATGCCTCATAGGTTTGGTGCACCATTTTTTCCCTTGTCCTTGTTCAACGTGATGCTCATTGGTGAGGCCTCGCTTTATCAGATTCTGTCTCGCCATCACTTTTGCAGCTCAACTCGGACTTTCAACGCATATCTGCTCACCAAGCGGCTGCACCGAGGCAAGAGTATCTTCTCTGTTTCACATACAGGGTTGGCAAGGGGTCGACCACCATTTACTGCACCGATGTGAATAGAACAGAAACGGATATGGATACGGCGCATAGAAGCATTTCAATCGACGGTGCCATTCTATTGTCATACAATGGATATCCCGCGGCACACTTTTTCATGCTCTACGTCTTGATTGTTGATGCTTTACTTAGGGACGATGGCGTGATGTATCCAAGGTATGCCGATGTCCTAGCAGCGTAAACTCACGTCACAGTAGGGCTTTTCCCAGAGTGATGAACATTCGGGTGGAAATGCGGCGAGCGAGGGTGCACATGAACGGCATGGTGAGGATACGTAAAGAAAGACCTCTCGAGCTCTATTCGGTCTTGGTACCCAAGCTGAACCAAGTCTGTGACTCCCTGTCGAGTCAGCCAATCGACCTTCGCTATGAGCATCTCAGGGCGGAGGGGGACACTTCTGGAAGGAGTGCCCGGTCATCATTTTCCGCTGGTGAGAGGTAACCTTGAGGCAACAAGACTACGAAAGCCGAGAGTTGCGACGTTGGCAGCCCTTGGAACGCTTTGTCAAGCGTGTCATTCCACCACGCGCCTGTTCTCATTCGCTTCTCTGCCTTGGTCGTAAGTCGTCTTTACATGTTTTTCACCCACGTCTTGCTCGTGTGTTTGCAAAACTGCGCATCAATTCGGATACTCATTCACCCCAAACTCTCCAGGATCATCGACACACGAGTGATGCTGCCTATTTCTGAGCCATTGGGCATGACCGCAGTGAAATAAATATTCACGTCCGAGCAGCAGAAGGGTCCAGTGGGATTCCATTGAGGACCTATAAATTAGCATAGGATACAGCAGTAATCACTTGTAAATTAGAACCATGCGTTATCCAGGCAATCGACTAACTATCAGTGCCTTTGATGGTGTGGGGGTGATCTATGCGCTCTACGACCACAACAAATCCGTGAACGTATTGATATCAAACGGATGACGTTGATGTAGTACAAGGACGGTTCTCTATCAAGAGGTTCCAGCTGCAAACGAACGTGAGCCTGAGCGTCCAAGGACACGAAAACGACCATCGCCTCATCGTGGTGTGGGACACTGACGTCTATGGGTCTCGTCTCGCGCGGGACTCTGATAGGGTTGCCTCCCGGGGACAGAGCGGTCCTGAACGATTCGCAAGATGACCTGGCAGACTCGGGCTTCGTCTCATCCGGCTTTTGAAGGCCCACCTTCTGAGGGAGTGGCAGTCTGGGACTGTTTGCCGCACAACACAGTGGCCACGGGTTTCGTCTCTTCTTTTTTCCTCCGTGAATCGTAGTATCAGTAAGTATACAGATCTTCGTTATGCGATAGATGTGAGAACGTACCGATGGTTTAATAGCGCTTTTTGTAACCGCTTGCTGAGGCAATCGGTCAGATATTCCCGCTTTCACAACTGTACAAGACACTGTGACATATGCTCACTTTTTTCCGCTGGCCGAGGGAGAATGTCGAAGGTCATTCAGAGGGGGATGTGGGTTTGGTCTATGGGGTGTTGGTCTGGTGAGAGTCTCCCGAGCGGCCAGAATTAGACATCCGGTCACCGTTGCCCCGTTTCAGCATCTTTCTGAACCACCCGCGCGGCTTCTGAGTCGGTTTCCATTGGATGACTCGTCGAGGCCCCATACGCCATGCGACCCCGCAGGTTCGACCCAGTATATCGATTGGAGGACGCGCATGACCTGGATGTACCTACAAATTGACAGTTTGAAAGACATGCGGAATGAAGGGGGATGGTTAGCGTTACCGCTAAAACACGCGGATGACGAGCGCTTTATGATCCCGTTCGTCGACCGACCCGAGGTGTTTTAGACAGTACCTAGAAAGGAAAACTATGTGACGAGAACGACTCAAAGGGGGTTTGTTCGAGACTCACAACCAGCATAGGAAATTGAGTTCCATCCCGCACATCTCCGACGTCGGGAGAAGCAAACCAGTCAGACACGCGCTCGTCAACACATGTATAGCCTCCCGATGGGTCCGCATTACATGGTGTCTAGTTTGCTTTTACCATTGTACGGAGTGTCTGACAAATTTGGTGATCCACGCGCCCGAATTGTTTGGGGCCTGGCCCTTGGCACGGTGCCGGTTACGATTTGTAGTACTAGCAAATCCATCGTATCTGTCACTCAGCCCTCAGCCCTCAGCCCTCAGCCCTCAGCCTTCCTTGGCTCAGCCTGGGCGGTATACTGGTCCCGATCACCGCCGTCTTCGGTGCTTCGCTGATAGTGGCAACCCTTACATATTCACACTACATATTGTCCGACGTGAGGATCCGATCGGGCATTCGTTCGTTCTCCATCAACCTCGTCTACTTTCTCTTTCGGTTCTAACCATCTCCCATATCATCGACATGACCCCGATTCCACTGCCAGTGTCACTTGGAACGCGTCGCGCCCTGCTTGGTCACGTGCTTAATCGAAAAAAACAACGGAGAAAGGCAAGCGATGTAACAGCCAGCGAGCTTTGTAGTCCGCTGCCTCCACAGTTGTAAACCGGCCAACCACCAACCAACCCAACCAACCAACCAGTTCACCAGTTCGCTGCCAGTGTATATGGGGCACCTTTTCTCCGCTTGGTTTCACTCTTCAGCTTTGAGCTCAACAGACGCAGCAGACATTGTGCCAGGTGAGTAGCGTTTGAACCGTTTAACGATTTTGACACACTAACCGGTTGGCTTGAAAGTTCAATTTTATGTCCTTTGTGGTAACGAGCCGGCGCTTGCTACAGTCAACCTTGACGACAACCTCGTCGAGTTGTTTACGAATCTTCGAAGGAATCCTGCCACATCTAGGATTATCCCTGCCAAGGTTACATTGGACGATTGCACCTTCTACAAGCTCAAAGATCCAGTCCTATTCACCTGGCATGATCCGCAGGAGGGCTACACATTTCTGCATCAAGCTAAGGAGAGATGCAAGGAGGCTGGGAATCGGTTATGCGTTGACCCTACGACAACAACGGTTCGCCTGTTAGCAAAACAATTATCCCCCGATCACGCTTATTTATCCATCGAGCTTCCTGACTGTAAGTGCTGCAGTATTTCCGGTTCTGAGAGCTCATGTAGACAACGCACTGCCCTGTAGCATCCCTGGAGGCGACTAGAGAATTAAGAGCCAACTACGCCACCTTGTTCAAGCGCCTACAAGTAACCGTCAAGTGCCTGGGGTCGTGGGTTCCAGCAGATGTGGAGAAGAATCAAGAAGATGGTCTTCTCACTGCGGATATCGCTATGCTACCGGGTGCATTCAAGGATATCCAGGATGCTCTGGTAGAGCCACGCCGCTACAAAGTATGCATAGGTCCCACAATATTCTTATTGTTAACTCCTGACTTTCTAGGCAAGCAGCGTCAAGGACACTGACGATTATCAATTTGCACGGAAGCGGTACAAGACGCAATTCGATCGGATCTTTACATCGGTTGAAACCGAATCATCCGAATCATCCGCAGTGGTGGTCCACTCTCGGGAATTTGCAGCATTCTATGATGTTCTCCGAAGTTTCAATGAGGATGCATTCAGACTTGCCGACCACAATCCTTCATCTGTCAAGGCCAGCAACTTCGCCATTCACTTTCTTCAACCTCCCTTTTTCTCCCTCCGTTCCCGCAATCTTGAGTATCAACAGTGGGTATCGCTCTACGCTTTCTGTCATCACTAATAATCCAATAACGATGCAGGAACAAACCGTGGGGATTCCCCATCTTTCTGGATGCCTCAAGTCCGAATGTCTTTCGAAAATTCGTACCACGGAGTAACTGCATGGTCGTCTCTTCTCGATTTGAGATACCATTCGTCATCTGTGAAGTGATTTCGGATAAGTGGCAGAGTGATCGCTACCGAATGCTTGTTCAAGCGACTGCCCTTGCGCGTGCAGGGCAGTTCCTTCTACGATCTACCTCACGGCAAAAATTCTTCCTTGTGGCCATCTACTTGGATGCCGATATGGTCGCCTCCCGGTATATTGTAATGGAAACTGAAGGTGGCAGTGATGCTCATGAGTGCAAGCCGGTCAGTGTCCATGGCTTCGTCGGACTCCATTGCTTAAAGGACTGTACAGGTGTCTATTCACCAGAAAGATTTCGACCTCAGGAGAGCGAATGATCAAGTAGATTTTCTGCGAGACATGTACAATCTGGCAGCACGCCTCGACGCGTTGTCGGACGAATTGGATCCGACCAAGAAAGGGCAACTACTTGACATCCATCAGGCCGCGAGCAAAGTGGCATCGTTCTCCGACAACAACCAAACAAAGATAGAAGGCCACACTACCATGCATTCTATAACCGAGGAATCCACAAGGTCTTGGGGATTACGAGGCGAGAACGACCCAGGCATTTTCGCGGCCGAGGACATTCAAGGCATTCTGCGCCAGATGGATTACAAGATTGGCTTCAGACCACATGGGGTAAGAATCCCGGTCCTCTGCAATGGTGTTCGTAGTAATGGTTCTTCCAGCATCCTCGCCTTGCCGTGATTGTCGACAAGACCAGAGACAGATGGAGATACCTCAAGTTCGTCGAAGAAGACACGGAGGTCAGGATACTACAATACCTCACAGGAGTCTCATCTCCATCAAATCACACAATCACCGGTGTCCAATTCTGGCCTGTGCAAGGAGGCACTGTGATTTCGATGCCTATTGCTGGCGAGCGGTTGATGTTGTTGAAGAATCGCGATGAACAGTTGTGGTCCGTGGCGCTGCAGCTCGTCGAAGCAGTCGCGTTCATGCACAAGCACAACATTGCACACATGGACCTAAAGCCGTCCAACATCATCATCCCTCCAGAAGGGGGACGTTTGACCGTCATTGATTTCAGCGTCTCCATTCCCATCCGTAACCCAGATGCTACATACAGGGGGGTTGTCGGTACAGAGAACTATATTGCTCCGGAAGTTCTCGAGGGACATTACAAACCGATATTGGCCGATCTGTGGAGCTGCGGTAGAATGTTAGAAGAGTTATGCGCCGGCTGCCGTCCTTCGGAAGATTGCGCAACGCTCCTCCGGATATCGAGACAACTTATGGAACGGGATCCGGAGGCTCGCCCGAAGATGTCTACTGTGCTGGAGTGGTTGGCTTCAAGCAGACGAGAAAATACCCTGCCGCTAACCGCATCATAGACGTCGATTTGTGCTCTTCCCTATCCAGTACCATGGGGTAAGTACATCCAACTTGCATCCTACGCAGGTCAACTTACTAGTATGTTGTCTATTACAGTCATATAGGTATATACTATCATATTTCGCGCGGAATGTGCAGATATTCAGCCATGGGTGTCCAGCTCATCGAGTGCTACAAAAAATGTAGGCTTTCTGCGGGCTGGTCCGAGATCGTGTCAGGTTATGTAAGGTCATGTTTAAGTTTGGACTCTGAGCGGGTTCACTGCGGTGTCACTCAAACGCGATAAGTCTAGCCAGTATTTCCGCTAAGACTGCTCCAAGAATATCATGATGATTACCCTTTCCCCCCTAACATGAAACACGCAGTCGGCGTCAACTCTCCACGCTGAGCCCTAAGGAGGATATGCATGAATGGTCTTGACGTCTGGAAGGGGGAACTTCTGAAAGTTGTGGTATGATTCGAGTGCGCATTCACTACTGATGAGACCAGCATTGCAATTGTCCAAGCGTGCGCCGTACATAGACATCTAATCAACAGACATGTCTGGTCTACAACATAACATCCACACAGGGGAATAGGGAACGCAACCATGGCCATCGATGCACCGGGCCGACGCTGATCGACCATGAATACAATAGCATGAGTTGAAACAAACCTTGTGCACCGTCACATGGATGCCCCTGATCGAAGGCCCAGAATCATCATTCGGTCGCGTCGTTAAAAGCCATCATTTGCTTGTCGTCCATGAGGTCTTCGTCTGAGTCCTCTTCTGAATCAACTTCGACGTCCACCCCACTTGCCTTTAGTGCATCCTTTATTTTCTGACGTACTTCATCAGCAGCCTCATCATCTCCCTCAGATTCACTCTCTCCAGATTCCGCTTCTTCCGAACTCTGTTCGTCGTCGTCGTCCTTCTCGCCACTCCCATCGTTATCATCATCACCATTATCCATCTCATCATCCTCTACCAGCTCACTCGGATCCCGCCGTTCCAGTTGCTAATGAACTTGCATCATGACACCCATCGTAAACCAAGACAACCACTATTCACTCACGCTAAGAATGAGATCTATAGTACATCCCTGAACAGCGCTCGTGACGCGCGAAAAGGATTCATTGGCGACCGACCGTGTGAATGCGCTCGCATGCTCCAAAAAGCCAATGATGGCGTCCACGAGGATGTCTATTGGTAATGGCTCGTCCTCGGAAATTGGCTGAACTTTTGATTTCTTTGATTTCTTGGACAATCTCTCGCTTGTGAACATTTTGGAAGTCGCTTCGAGAGTGGCCTGAGCGTGGAGATACCGTTGGCAATGGATGACGGGAATTGGGTGAAGCGCACCTCGATGTTCTCGAGGCTCTCAGCCTCACCGCAGCGACATTGAAGCAGGAACGACGAGAGAATCAACTCGAACCCTCTTGCGACTTCCCGCTTGTCATCGTTCGTCTACATCGCGTATTCAGAACTCAGATTTGGACTTGAAAGAAAAGTAGGTGATACTTTTCTCAGTTGGCCGATTATTTTCTCGGTCTTGGCGAGGGTAGCCCGGACTGCTTCGTCGATATCTATTAAATGCTTAACATGCTTGGTGTCCTTGTCCAACAAAGAAATCGTGGCAAGTGTCTTGGATGTCCAGAACTCTCCGTCGGATGCCACCCCGGTCTCTTTGTGCACATATTCATCTATTACGTGTGAATAGAATGCGTGCATGGCGCTCGAGAGGTGTACAGACCTTGCTTCACGACCATAAGGTGAGCACTAAGAACACCGAGGCGGCTGAGTAATCTCTCTCGACAATATTGCTGAGCAGCCTCCGTAAAAGGCGGAGAAGGGAATACATGCAACTAGTCCGACATCGTCAGCGCAGCCAAGCATCAGCGATACAAGCCATCATACCGCGCGAATGGAACTGTTGTCAGACTTTTTGCGAATGATGAAAAGCCCATGGACGATGTAAAAATCGAGCACGATTCGTATCCATTCGTCATCTTTCGGGATCAAACCGTTGCGAATGAGTGTCGCAAATTGGTCTGCGATCCACATTCGGCGGGAGTCAATTGCAGAAGGATCCCTAATGTTCTTTGTTTCAGCTCCCTTGTGTATGCACGCCATGGAAAGAATACGCTACTCTGCTGCGCCCTGTGACGAATTCACCTGCTCAAGTAAGGAAACGACATAGTTCTTGATGCCGGCGTTGTCCATGACCGTCAATATGGACTCGACGGTTTTCGTTCGCGTCAGTTTGTCGAACTGTCCACTTCCGTTGACACCGGTTAATTGGAGAATCAGCGGAAAGCCGAGGGATGGCGAGGACTGAACAAGCGTCTGGATATGCTTGGCCTACACCGCGTCAACAACCCACGAACGAGCGAATGACGCGCGGGACGTACCACATCGTGGGAGATTTTGTGCAGATAACGATCCTTGTTTGAAAGATGGTTTATCCAATTCTGCATGAGATTTCTGATGAAGAGCATGAGGAGCTCGGCCGCCTTGACCCGCGCCAGCGCTTCTTTGAAGACTTGAAATCCCCAATATTTTCTCTCGGGAGACAAGGACGGAGCGAACAAGGACTCTATGTCGTGTTTGAGACGCTCCTGTAACTGAAACGTCCATGTATGCACTCACCATCCACGACTATTCGGAAGAACTCGCTAAAAGAGCCCTGTGGAGTGTGTTCTGAGCTAGATGGAGAGAGCAAATGATCAAATAGGATGTCCCAAGCAAAATGAAGCTGGGGTTTCCATGATCCAGTGCCCACATTCAAAACGTCATCGTCGTCCATATCGGATTCCTACATGCCCTATGAGCCACGTTCTTCGCCACTGCAACCACGGACCAACCTTGAGTATGGCAGCCAGGGTTGACAAGTTCTTGGGTGCGAATAGATGCCCTCCCTTGAACGCCGGGGAGAGCGTACGATCCCAATCGTGATTCGGCATCAGCAATTGCAGCTTCAACGTGATCGCGATCTTGTCCGGCGTCCAAACCTGACCCCCCTCCCTCAAATACACCGCCCGCACTATCGCATCCAGCGCCTCTGCCTTCCACGGCACCGACGATGACTGCACCGCATCGACAGCCAACCCGATCGTCCACCATGCGCTCTCGCGCAACCACGCTTTGGCGTCCCCGATCTCGAGCAGGTACGTCAGCACGGATGGGTACGTGTTTACGCTCGAGATGTGCGCGCACGACGACAATGACGATGTGGTGGGGAGTGGTGTTTGGCATACGAGCAGCCCTGACCGCACGACTGCCGCGATCCCACACAATCTCGCAAACAGCACATCCCGCTCTTCCTGCCTGATCATGGAGCCCTGTCGTTTTGTTGTGTCGACGACGAGCGCGAGGACCTGTGCACAGGTGACGGTGTCGATCCTGGAGAGCAGCTGCGGCAGGGGGGATGAACAACGGGTGATCAGATGGGTCGAGGGACATACCTCGGTGAGGGCAACGCTGAACCCGAGTCGGTTGCTCTCCCGGGGGCTCGCGAGACCGCGTACGAGCGGCCGTATTGAGTAGGACACGTCCTGCGAGTTGAGACCGTCGAGACCGTCCCCACCCTCAGTGTCCGAGCCGTCCGAGCGGGCCTGTGGGACGTATTGCGCCAGAAACTGTTCGAGAGCGCTGATGAGTTCTACAGACGCGTCTATGCGATCTTTTTTCGAGGCCGAGGACAACTTTCAGAACAAGGGCAGCGTCATCGACATGTGTGCTCGTGATCGTCGGACACAAAATTTCGGGTCGACTAAATCTGTCTGTTATGGTCTATTGATCAGGGGCTATTTCGTGTACTAGTCGAAATGCATCCAATGTTCGGGAAATCCAAAAAGATATGTCCTATGAGGGAGTATGGGTTATACCTGGTATGTGTTAGGAGGGAGTCTACTGTATTATAGTCATGATATATTGACCATTGCAGTGGGAAAAATATATATTGTTGCAGATGATGAATGTACATGGGACGAGCCGTGGGACGCGACCAAAACACTGTACTGCCGCGTAGTAAACGATCGCATTCCACGGTATAACACGAGGTGTCGCGCCCCTGCTGCAGATGCTAGTGACCTCGCTTCATCAACCAATGGAGTACGATGTCCCTGGATACGATGGTCAGTCATTAGCCACCACCCGCATTGCTCTGGAACAAACAGATTGTGCCAGCTTCGCAGCAAACACTGAAGAACATAATCGGGTTAACACAGAGATGATACCAGGGGCACGGGCACTCATTGAGACGGGGCGGCCCTGGATTTTGTCTAGTTGACTAGGTGCATGTAGTCGATGCAGAGTGTGCCACTGACAGGCACACTTACAGTTCGCGTATGAGATCTTTGATGGTGGCATGATCCGGGAGGTTGTTTTTGTTTCCGAGCTGGGATGAGGCAACGTAAAAGTCAGATCGGATGACCAGAGAGTTCACGCAGTCTACACGCGTGATCTGGATGAGCGACCAACAAATCATCATACGAGCTGTGAAGCTGGAAGAGTTCCCCCCAAATAATCGAACGCCCTTGCTCAAGCCACTCAACTGCACCTATCGGAAAGCCAGCATCTAGGGCGGCAGCGGCAGCTTCCTGGACAATATCGGCCGCCCAGGTCGGCTGTTGGTAGCAATGCATCAGAGAAGAGCCGATCCATACAAGTTGAGGAATGAGGTTGATGGTAATGGAATATGCAGGCAGGAGAGAAGGATGCCTAAGATGGTGGGCACATGATATCCATTGCCGTGAAGCGTGAAAACGATGAATGATGGGGCCAGTTGGGGATGACGCAGCATGAGAGAATATAGTAATTGCCTGCTCGAGTTTACACCGCCCAAGTCGTTCTAGGCAAGTGGTGAAGGACAAGCTAAGGTTGAGTAAACGACCGGGCTTGTCAGGATGACCGTGAGGAGTGAAATCAACCGCATCCCTGAGCCTCCAAATGGCTTCCTCGAGGTTGCTGACCTCGCCGAGGCGCTCGAAACAAGTTGTTAACCAGGTGCCAAGATTGTTGAGGTAGCCAGGCTTGTCGGGGTGACCATGAGGAGTAAGGTCAACCGCATCCCTCGACCTCGAAATGGCGTCCTCGGGGTCGCTGACCTCGCCGAGGCATTCGAAACGGGTTCTCAAACAGGTGCTGAGGTTGTTGAGACGGCTGGACTTGTTGGGGTGACCATGAGGAGTGAGGTCAACTACATCCCTCAACTTCGAAATGGCGTCCTCAAGGTCTCCTCGGTCACCCAGGTGCTCGAAACGAGTTCTTAAGGGGTTGCCGAGGTTGTTGAGACAGCTGGGTTTGTCGAGGTGACCGTGAGGAATTAGGTTGACTGCATCCCTAAACCTTGAAATGGCATCCTCGAGGTCGCCGAGGTTGCCGAGGTGCTCGAAACGAGTGCTTAAGGAGTTGCCGAGGTTGTTGAGATGTCTGGGTATGTCGAGGTGACCGTGAGGAGTCAGGTCGACCGAATCCCTCAACTTCGAGATGGCATCCTCGAGGTCACTGAGCTCGCCGAGGCGCTGGAAGCGAGTTAAAAGGTGGGTGCCGAGGTTACTGAGACGGGCGGGCTTGTCAGGGTGATCGTGAGGGATGACGTCAACCGCATCCCTCAACCTCGAAATGACTTCCTCGAGGTCGCTGACCTCGCCGAAGTGCTCGAAACGAATTCCTAAGCAGATGCCGAGGCCGCCGAGACGGCTGGGCTTGTCGGGATGTCCGTGAGGAGTGAGGTCAACCGCATCCCTGAACCTCGAAATGGCATCCTCGAGATCACTGAGCTTGCCGAGATGCTCGGAACGACTTCTTAGGGAGTTGCCAATGCTGTTAAGACTGGTGGGCTTGTCGGGATGGCCTTGAGGAGAGAGGCTAACCGCATCCCTCAACGTTAAAATGGCATCCTCGAGGTCGCTGACCTCGCCAAGGCGCCGAAACGAAGTAGAAAAGAGCTGCCGAGGTTGTTGAGACGGCCAGGTTTGTTGGGATGACCGTGAGGAGTGAGGTTAACCGCATCCCTCGACCTCGAAATGGCATCTTTGAGGTCACTGAGCTCGCCGAAGCGCTCGAAACGAGTTAAGGAGGTGCCGAGGTTGTTAAGAAAGTCAGGTTTATTGGGGTGATTACGAGGAGTGAGGTCAACCGCATTCCTCAACCTCGAAATGGCATCTTCGAGGTCGCCGAGCTCACCAAGGCGCTCGAATCGATACACAAACGCTATGCCACGATTTTGAACCCGCCCTCGGTACCGGTTTTCCCAAATCGGCGTAGTCCTGACCAATTCCTGTAAAATAGCAATTGCCTGTTGTAGGTCGGCTAGATCGCCGAACCGTTTGAAACGCTCTAGTAACCGAACGCTGAAATCCCCTAGATCTTCATCCGTGAAGGCTGAAGCTATATCCCGCCCCACTGTGGATTGTAGATCTGGCTGCATGAGGCCCAGGTAACGTCCCAGATGCAGTGATTGCAAGACACTCGCAGCTTGCCTCGCATGACTTGCAGTAGACTGGTTGGCCAATACTTCTCCAAGCAATGTTCGTACCCGCTCTTCTTCGCCATAGTGTTTCGAATTCCTGCATCGCACAAGATGCGCCGTCGCCACGTGAACAAGGGTGGAGGGGCGATCAGGGTCACCCTGATCACCAGTGCGTCGTGATACATCCGAAGAGCCGCTGTCAGGCGAGTATCCCCACCCTCGACTTGAAAGCAGATCAACTTGGCCATCGCCAGGTTGGATAGAGTGACCGCAAGACAAGGATGGTCCTTCGGACAGAGGTTCAGCGCGTGTTCGAATTCTCTAATAGCTCCTTCCAGATCTTGTTTTTCGCCTTGCTTCCGGTATCGCAGTAGAGCGCTATGGCCCGAATCAGTTGCGTTTTCTAGTTCGCTCCGCGCTTCTGGGCTCGACTATCGGAGGATAAGCTTAACGAGTAGAATATGGATACAAGTTACTGACTCACCCAATGGGGGTCAAGGATCTTCGAAGTTGATGGACGAGCACCCTCACACTTTTGTCGTTTCACAGTTATGAACAAGGATGTACATGGGGACACGATATCCTCATCATTTGGACAGAACACAAAGGCTATTAAAAAGTGAGTAAATGGACCCTTGCATGGAATAATCTAGTGTACTCACGAGAGTCGGCCTCACTGTGCTTCAAAAGTTGTTTTACCGTAACCGTCAGCTCTCGCAGCTGTTCCCTGGTACCCAGCATGGGTTCAAACGAAGCATAGACCTCGAGACAAACTGCGGCCGACATATCCGACGATCTAGGTAGAACATCAGAACGACAACTCTCGCCGTGAAGGGATCTCACATTGGGATCGGTCCATTCCATTCGACGACATCCTGATTTATCGACGAAGGTTTATTTTCTGTTCTCCATTCAAGGTCCCAATGGTGTAGTACGGCGAAAAAGCTGACGGGAAGTCGTTTGAGGCCGAGGGCGACGTCGGTAGCTCGGATGGCTACATTATTGTCAGCGATGTTTGGAAGTGGTGACAAACAAGCTTTTTACCTGTAATGACAATTTCCTCGTGCTGGTCCGCAGGGTAGGATTGATATGGCTGGTCCATCGGCACAGCGAGTCCTACGCCCCGTTTCTCAAGGCTGGGCTCGGTGTTGGGAGCGGCGAGCGCATGTACGCCGTCCTGCAGGATTTATCAGTCAGGAGATTGGAGGGCATGGTCAGACATACGAGGACACGAGGCTCGCAATCCCCTGTCCTGTCCTGGGCATGCGACATACTAGTATCTGGTTCAAGTCGTGGTTTTGTTCTTCTTAGGTCCGAAGTGCTAGACGCCTCCAATTCAGTCCTTGATCGTTTTTTTCCGATGTTCGACGTGCTGGTCATCATTATTGAAGAGGATGCAGCGAGGGGCCCACCTAGGCTGCTTTTAACTGCATGTCCATTGCCCACCGCACCACAGCAAACTATGGTTGGCAGGGTTCTACAAGCAGTGCACGTCAATGGCCCTGCATGTCAGCTGGCACAAAGTGACGTACTATACCTGATGGTGTGCCACGCGTAACATAGCCATTTGCAATGCCGCCTTAGCTGAATGAATCGCCCGTGAGCTTGAGTGGTCCCAAGCACCCCCGGATGCGCGAGAGAACGTACCCAGGGTCGTCCATACTAGTATGAAAATGGGCGCCAAGATAAAAGAACGAAAGAAATTTTAGGGCCAGTCATACCCTGGTGATCAAGGCCAAGTGAGAGACACTGTCGCCGAGCAATGTTGTCAGCGATAACTGTCGATCCTCAGCCTTTTCTACGACTCCTACGTCACCTTTGTTCGTCGCTCGCCGCTTCGTGGCTGGCATGATGTCGGATGAGACCTAGGGTGAGCCAAAGGGAGGTTGGCCGTGAGAGCGACGGTGAGAATAAGGCTCGACAGCAGCCACGAGTGTTCTAGGGATGGACGAGAAACCCAATACACGAGTAGTGATGGAGCACTACTTGTCGAGGTTGATGCAGATGCGGCGCGGTCAAGCCTGGCGTACAATACGAGCTCTTGCATACTTTTCGCACTCTTCTGCAGTGGAAGAGACTGGCGAGTTGGAACACAAAGAAGTGCTGTGTTTTTGCTGCTGGTCAACTGTAGGCGCTGTGAGGAGCGCTTCGAGTCTGTTCTTGATCCCGGCACGCAGACGCGTGTCCAGTGGAGAACGTGTTGATGCGCTACTGCTGCTCCGTTGAGTTCGACGTCTCCATGGGTAGTACTACGACTTGATTACCCCAAGTCCTAATGACTTGGACCCATCTTGTTTCGATCGGAGATGAACGTGTCCAGCGTAGAAACTGATCGGAGGTTGAATCTTGACTAGGCGCCTGTTTCATTTCCCCTAGCAAAATGTAGTCTGCGTGACATAGATGGACAGCATCCACGACATCGCATCCGTCCTCGAAGACGCACAAGACCTTGTCTCGGAGTGGTGGCGCGACAATACGCGTGCACCGTTCGACACAGTCAAGACGCTCCTGTTTTTGTATGTCTTGTTCACGCAGTCTCTCCGCCTCTCCCGACACGTGCGTGCCCGAGGTCTCGTGCAGAGCGTCATAGATGGCTACGTCTGGTCATCCAAGGTATTCGTCATCGTTACATACCCCACCCGGTGCTGACGTGTGCAGCAAGCGATACTTCTTGCGATGAAGCTCCCTCCAGCGCAAAAGAAGCTGCGCGAGGAGCTCGACAAGGTCAAGGACGATATCGAAACCAAGCTCATCCCCAAGGCCGCAGAGATCACCCGACACCTGGCACTCCCCGCTCAGGGCAGGTCGCCCGAGTGGATCCGTGAAGAGATGGTGCGGATGGACAAAGAGCTAGATACGCACGTCGACTGGAGGCAGGGAAAGATTTCGGGGGCCGTATATCGTGCGTTGTCTCGTCGCTCGTCGTGGTGGTCGCTCATGCCAGCGTGGATGGGGGTGACGATCTCTCCAAGGTGATCGTGGCTGCGTTCGAGCGCTACGCCGTCTCCAACCCGCTCCATCCGGACGTCTTTCCCTCCATTCGAAAGATGGAGGCAGAGATCGTGGCCATGTGTCTAAGAATGTACAACAATCCCAATGGTGCTGGAACGATGACGTCCGGTGGTACCGAGTCGATCGTGATGGCTATCAAGACGTACAGGGACTGGGCCAGGGACGTCAAAGGCATCACCGAGCCCGAAATGTGAGTCTTTGTTTCGCGTCCTTGGTGACTAGGGGTGACTGGTATCACCCAGGATCGTCCCAGTAACTGCGCACGCCGCATTCGACAAAGGTGCAGCATACATGGGTGTCAAGGTCCATGAGGTCCCCGTCGATCCTGTCATGCGCAAGGCGACTCTGAAGCGCGTGCGCAGAGCCATGTCCGTACTTTGTTTTCTCCTTTTCTGACATCACCTGACTCAACTCCTGGGATCAGAAACGTTAATACCATCCTGGTGAGTCCGCATTCCCTTGCGTCTGATATGCTTATATCCTCGCTTAGCTCGTAGGGTCCGCAGTCAACTTTCCGGATGGTAATCAAGACGACATCGTCGCGCTTGGTGCCCTCGCCGCGAGGTACAATATCGGTCTCCATGTCGACTGTTGTCTTAGCTCCTTTATTGTCCCCTTCCTCGAACAAGCCGGTCTTGCAGAGGGTGAAGACGGTCGTTATAAATTGGCCCCGTTTGATTTCCGTGTTCGCGGCGTGACGAGCATTAGCTGTGATACACACAAGGTCTGCTTCTCCGGTATTCTGGACCGTATGTGGCGTCGCTGAAACAGTTCGATGTAGTATGGATTTGCACCGAAGGTACGATAAGCGTTTGTCTTCCATTGTCCGAACTCACGATTGTCAAATGTATAGGGATCCTCCGTGATCATGTACCGAGATGCTGCGCTGCGGAGATACCAATACTATGTCACTCCTCATTGGACGGGTCAGTTGTTTCATATCTATGCGAGTGGCTGAGTGCGACTGAACGCATGTGATGAAACAGGAGGTGTGTACGGGAGTCCGAGTTTGTCTGGGTCGAGGTAAGATACAAGATACCATATGATGAACGTAGATTGAGTATGTGCCTAGACCTGGCCTTGATTGCTGGAACATGGGCTGCGATGCAGTAAATGGGATCCAAGTACGTCCATGATGACTCTCATTTGCGCATCCTCATTTATCTGCGAACAGCGGCTACCTCCAGTCTTGTCGCGATATCGTCACCTGTGCCCGACAGATTGCCAACACTATCACCGAGTCCTTCCCTGAATTATACGTTCTCGGTTCCCCACCAGCCTCGGTCGTTGCATTCGGATCGCGAGATAAATCGGTGAACGTGTACGAAGTCGGGGATCGAATATCCAAGAAGGGATGGCATCTGAATGCACTGAGCGGACCCGCTGCCATACACATCGCTTGCACGGTACGTTGGTTTAATTTCCGCTTTCTCTTCTCGCCTCCGGTTCACCCTTGGCTTTTGTGTGCTGACGAATTCCAAGCGTTTGACGTTGCAAGTCGTGGATACGTTCATTTCCGACCTCAAGGTTTGTGTGGCGGAGGCGAAGCAAGCGCCAGAGGGCAAGGGGACCATGGTGGCGTTGTATGGTGCGTTCCTTCTAGACGTCTCGTTGCGAATCCGTTTCGACCTCGTCTCGTAGGTCTCGGAAGTTCGAGCGCGGTCGGGCCGACGATCGTGGAGGAAGTGGCGAGCATCTTTTTGGATATACTATACAAGGCATGAAAGAAGAGCAAGCCGTCGTCGAGCGTATATATGCAACGGACTATCTTTATGTGCTTTCATCCTCCTAGTCGTTAGAATAAGAGCTATGCAACTTCTGCACGACGAGTTTATTTCCGCTCTACAGCACATTCGATCCTCGGAGGCATCGTACGTGAACCGGGAGTGGCGATGTTTCCGTTCGTCTCCAAGGTGGTAGGCCCGAAGTGATCCGCACCACGTGGATCTGACCAAGCGACTTGCTTTGTGGCAGAATGACGATGCTACGTCCAGAAATGGAAGTCACGTGCTGGAAATCGCTGAACACTATTTAAGGTCCCGACCTTCCCACCCTATTTTCTTCTTTCTTCTTCATCTACTACGATCCCGCCGTAGTGACCAGCATTGCCACTCTAGATCTTAAATAGCGAAGTAGTTACTCCCCGTGCTGAGAAAATACCCACCGCCATCGGGCGAGTTGCACCCCCCGTGTTGGGAACATACCCACCGGGCGAGTTGTACCCCCATGCCGGATCAAATTCGATGTTGCTTCTGTCGTTGATGACCATGAGATGAGCATCACGCACGTAATTCGAGGAGGCAAGTATCTCGTTCATTCAAGAGAATTCCTCTACATGTGATCCCTTAGGAATGGCTTCCGTCTCTTCGACTTCATCTTGACCTGTATTCTTGCCTGTTGCTCAAGCCACCACAATTTGCACATCTCCCCATATTGCTGAATCCCGATGGTAGCAAGATGTTGAAATGCAAGGGCGACGTTGCGGTCCTGGAATTCATGGTATGTCACACGACCACGCTTATTCCCCTCCCTTGATATTCATCCCCGAATGCCAGAAAAGAAGCTGGGAGCCCGAGGCACTGACCAATTGGTTGGCCTTGGCAGGGTGGGGACAAACAGCATGGTCTTCATCGGACTTCACTGCCCGCAGTCCTGAAAGCACTGCAATCTTGACGCTGGCAGAGCCCATTGAACAGGTGTGTCTCGAATATTCTACTCTTGACAGAACGACTGAAATCTGTCTAACAGTTTGATCTAGCATCATTGACGCATCGTCGACAAGTCCCGGAGCCTGCCAAACTCGAATACCTGAACAAACACCATCTTATGCGCAGCTGGAAAGACGCTCAAGGAGCATTGAATCACGCACGCCGTATACGAAATCTTGTATGAACCTCTTTCCCGTTTAGGTAGGTCGTACCACATGGTATGGTAACGTACGCTTGCTTAACCTCTCACCACAGCCAACAAACGGATCTCGAATACATTGCCAAGATCATCCATGCATTGCAGGTGCCGGTGAGAGTATTGTCTCGCCTTGATAACCAACTCTGAAGTGCTCCGTCATGCGTGACCAGGGACGGATAACCATCTTGCAAGACGTGCCGAGCTTAGCTCCCTACTTTATTGTTGACGCAGATTATTCAATGGCAGAGGCAAAGTTCATGCGCAGCTTGATATCAAATGATGATGATCGTGAGTACTAGTCTCTCCGTCGCCGATCCGGAACTCATTCACATATTACCCTTTTCCTTTTTCTGCAGGTCATACGGTGGATGTTGCATTACGGTATCTCGAGGCTGAACCAGACACGCACGGTATTGGGAATCTTTCATTGCTCCTGTACGCTACTTTGCAATGCGACTGGACTCAAGCAAAGAGTCTTCATGACAGCGGTCCTCTTTTTTTCTTGTTCCTTTTATCAATTTGTTCGCTATTTCACGCCTCATTGGACTGCATGGAACGAGCACTTTTAAGATATTCGTTATATTGGCAAATCTTTTGGTAGATCACGTAGATCACGAGCAGGTCCCATCGTCACATGTATCTTCAACTTTCTCATCCTATTTGTGAATGAGCGGAATAAAGTATACCTCTTTGCGAGTATTCACCCCGATTCAGCACCGTTGGTGAGTGCGCCGACTTAGTGTGTTGCACGGACTAACTCGTCAGTAGGACGCATTTAAAGACCTTTCTCGCTGGGAAATCACAATGTTGAGGCTGGTGTCGTTCAACATGGATTATCATTGGGCACGTATGTTGCCTCACCCACAGGTGGTCGGTGCTTGTGTCTTGCGCAGCACTCGTCGGACGTCCTGGTGCCGACATGGATCCCGGCGACGGATGCAGTAGCTAACCGCGAGGCATCGCCACATGGCGTGTGAAATCACCACCAAAGGGGTATGTACACAATGCAATGTCAGCGTCACACCGACTCATTATCGTCCATTCAGAGATCATGACAAGTAAGTGGTGATCTAAGTGGTGATCTAACTCAAACCAACAACAACTGAATTTGATTTTAGCATCCGCGGAGATCAATCTTGCCGTCAAAGCTCTCATGAGGCTCGATCATGCTGATCTCGTTAAACGCCTAGAGGTCACTGTTGAACAGTTTGGGTCATGGAAAGCAGAGGATGTGACAAAAAATCGGAGCGGTGGTGTTCTGACTTCGGATATCGCCACACTACCAGATGCATTCAAGAAGATTGTTGATGATCTGGCGAAGGCACGCCGCTACAAGGTACGTACTAGGTGTCATGATATCCTCATTACTGACTCTGGATCTTCCAGGCAAGCGGTGTCGAAGACGACATCGATTATCAACACGCACGGAACCGGTTCGAAACGCAATTTGATCGGGTTTTCAAAGCTGTTGAAACTGAATCAGTCAAACCGTCTGTGTTAGTCTGCTCTCGGGAATTCTCAACGTTCTACGATGTTCTCCGAAACTTTCGTGAGGATATGCCCGCACTCGCCCTCTACGAAACTTCGGCCGTCAAGGGCAATAACTTCGCCGTTCGCCTTGTGCAACCCCCCTTCTTCTCTTCCCCCAACTTTATGTTTCAACAGTGCGTACCACTTCACTTTTTTGTCATTACTGATAATTCAATAACGATGCAGGGAGAAACCGTGGGGTTTTCCCATGTTCTTGGAAAGCCCGCGCTTTAACTCTTTGGACTCCTATCGAAAATTCGTGCCCAAGAATGATTGTATGGTCTTCTCTCGGCAGTTTCAGATCCCCTTCATCATCTGTGAGGTAGTTTCGGATAAGTACGAGATGGACCGCAGCCGAATGCTTGTTCAAGCGACTGCCCTTGCGCGTGCAGGGCAGTTCCTTCTACGATCTACCTCACGGCAAAAATTTTTCCTTGTGGCCATCTACTTGGATGCCGATATGGTCGCCTCCCGGTATATTGTAATGGAAACTGAAGGTGGCAGTGATGATCACGAGCGCAAGCCGGTCAGTGTACTTGGCTCTGTTGGATTCTGTTACTTAAAAGAGTGTACAGGTGTCTATTCACCAGAAAGATTTCGTTCTCGAGAAAGCAAATGATCAGGTAGATCTTCTGCGAGAAATGTACAATCTGGCAGCGCGTCTCGACAAGTTGTTGGGCGAATTAGATCCGATCAAGAAAGGGCAACTACTTTCTATCCATCAGGCTGCGACCAAAGCTAAAGTTGTCTCGCTTTCCTCTAAAACAAAGATTACCATGCCACCGATAGATGAAGCCCAGTGAAAACTGGGTATTGCATATCCGACTTGTCTTCGTTCCAATCCTAGCATCACAAAATGTCATGTACCGACTGCAGTTCTGTAAAATTTCGGACGGTATGGTATAGTAGTATACAGTATCGCGAGAGCTGCTTCAACGATAGTATATCGCTTTTTTCGAGAATTGGCCTCACAGCTCGGGTTCAGCTTCTTCCAAGACTGGGTGCGCTGTTTCGCCGCGCTGGGATGGAAACTACGTGAGAGCGTCCTTGCGTCGTCGTCCAAGGCGGTCAATGTGTACCGCTCGTGCCAGGCATTTCAGCTCTTGCAGGTCATATTGAACCAGCCAGACAAGGTGTGTCTTTTTCCCCTTGTTTGAACGGCGCGGTCGCTCACTCACTCATCCACAGGGAGAAAAGCCAGTGACTATTGCGGTGTTCTACGAGGCGCTGCAAAAGACGATACTAGACTTGATCACGCAGTCCATCGAGGACGATGGCACCCTCTCGCCGACGCAGCTCAAGGACCTGTTGAGGCTGTTGGAGATCCAGCCCTTCGTGGAGATACATTCCCTTCTTCGTGGAGATACATTCCCTTTTATGGACACAGCGCGTTGTTGACACGCGTTCCACTTCCCTCGTACCACGTCGACTGGAGGTAAGCTACTTTACATAGTTACTACCCACATTCCTTACTCACCTGTACGTAGTGTAACCCCTCCTACAGGTGAATATCAGTCTCGTACCACGTCGACTGGAGTGTAACCCCTCCTACAGACGACGTGTTCCAACAGAGGCTCGTCCTGTCGTGCCTCCGTCAGACGCGCAAGACCAGCGACCCGTCGACCGTTGGCGTGTGGCACCCGACCGCGTGGAAGACGCTCCACGAGCGATTCTGCGCCAGCGCTCCGTTCGCATTGTCCACGTCGGTGCTGAATGCGTGCCGCCAGGTCGAGCCGCTCGCCGCGCAGTGCCAGCAGGTGGTGGGGAAACGCAAAGCACCGGCGGAAGAGGCAGACGCGTCGAAAACGTCCATTCGGAAGAGGAAGAAACAAAAGAGGCGTTGCAAAGTGCATGCTTCGTATGCATTGCTTCCAGGAGCGTATGAACACATCTGGTGTATTTACATAGGAGGATAAATGCCAACTCAGGCGTGTAAGGTACTGGATATTGGTTTCCTATCGCAAGCATATATGCACTTTCTTGATTCGTGTGTCGTACAAGTTACCCGGCCGCAGACAGTCGATTCAGGAAAGGGGCAGCCCCACCGGAATTCCTCACACGACTCGGACAAGCCAAAAGCAGGACTTGTGTGCAAGCACAGACGACTTCCCCATCTACCCCTGTAGAGATGAAGCGATCCTTGTCCGAAGCGCTTGAAACGCAACCATGTCACGCTTTGTGAGGCATTGCTCGACAAGTTGGGCGCATCGTCGTGCTCTGCAATGAACAACTCAGCCAACTAAGACACGGTTGTATGATTCGCGACTGACTGGTTAAGCCTGCTGCAGGTCTCCATGGCGGTCCGACAGGCTTCTAAGCGCTCCGTAGCCACGCTGAGAATCTGCTCCGGGACGCCTGCCAGCCGGGCACATTCGACGCCAAAGAACTCTTCAGCCCCAAAGACAACCGACAAGAGCAGCGTACGAGAATGTTTTGGATCGCATCCAACGTATTATTCAATGCCTCCACCATTTTCTCCATCTTGCGGGGGACAACGCAGAGAAAACTAAGCTCTTGCGGTACATAATGCAAGTCAGAATACAGGAAACGAGCGCATCTTCGTCTGTCCAAGAGAAGGTGGTACGATTCAGAATAACCCTGTTACACTTCCCTAAAGGGTACACGAAGTAAAATACATACCAAATGGCCGCCAGATTGTACCTGCAATCGCGATCATGGTGGGTCTGTGCGCCATGCCGCTCGAATTGGTACGAACGATGGTTTGCGGTCGAACATCGAATATTCGGTGATCTACGATGTGCGCAACTTGGTTCGCGAGGGACATATTTCGAATGAACGCGAGCTCGCCCCATCCTGTCACGATCACAGCCTGTCGTAATGTGCACAGTACGTCTATCAACATACTGCGCACGATCTGCACACATGTTCAGGATTAGTACACGTCCTACATGAGTTATCGGTACGGACCTTGGCAACTCCAGATGACATGTATCGACGATAGACGAGGTTTGACCCTACGCTCTCCAACTGACCCTTGCCACTGATGCGCATCCAATTCCCACTCGAACGTGCGCGATTGGAGCTGGGTCAATCGTCAAAAACGTACCACAGAAAGCAGACTGAAATCGATTCGTACCGGCTAAGACATTGATGAGATACGCCGCACTGGGCGATATCGCATAGATCTATCCAAATCAATCCTTTTCTCGATTCTGCGCAGTCAGCAGAGCTGGTGTAGCCGTCAACATCGTTTACACGGTTAGAGAGCGAGCAAGAAAAAATACATACACTCGGACTCGCGAGATCTCAGCTTGATATTTGCGCGCAATAGTCTTGGACGTAATAAAAAATGATCCAGATGCACTACCAGGACAGGGACAGGTTCGGTTTTCAACCTCGAAAGACTCCCTGGATGCATACCTGACAGGGATACCGTCGTCCGTCATCTCTTGACTGGAAGCGTGATCATGAGAGCGCATCCGCGTTACGACGCAGGGCATTTCTTCATTTCTACAATTGCGAACATCAGCATGTTAAGCGTGTTAACATGGCAGGGCTAACCCAGTGGCGGCAACTTCCGTGGCGTCAAGTATTTCCCCATGGAAGTTCCGTGTTGGTCACTTCGGCAAGCTGATTGACGGAAGAGTGGGTCGATCTGCTGCAAAGTGTGCATTAATTGAATTGAGATACATAGTTCGTGCAATCAAGTACAGACCTTGATTCAGGTGTCCGGTATTCTGTGCGACTCGCACAAGATTTCGATCCGGCCATTGATCGTATGGAAGCTCTACTGCCGCAATCGCAGCAACGACCTGAGCTGCGAACGAGCCCGCTTTAGCGGCGGGGGAAGCGAGAGTGACGAGGGTTCCTTGTTCTTGGAGGCGGCGTTGAAGGCAAGCCATCTGTTTGCGAACTCGGTTTGCCTTGCAGCTTCCTGGATAACAGGCGTAAGGACCTCAGGGAAAGTAACGACGCGTTTACATACACGAGCAGACAAACACTGCGTTGGATCAGGTGTATCATGCTGATCAACGCGAGACCGTGGGACGATGGAAGAAGTGGGATGAATGTGACTGGGTGTATTCCCACTCCGTGACAGGTCGGAAGAAAGTTGCTGTGAGTAGGGACGGACACGAGGTGGCTATGCATTGTCCTCGCGCGGGTGCAGTTCGGGTGAAGAGGATGTGTGATGATGATGGTACGGCGATGTGGTGGGGATGGGAGGCGGTGGCTTGGGACGAGAAACCTGCGAGTCACCAACTGCCTCGTATGGAGTAGATATGAAGGAAGGAGGTGTATGACGAAGGATGCTGCGCAGCGTGTGCGGTGCATCGTTCAGCGGTGGGTGAGGACGAACGAGTGTGTTGGGGTGAGCGCGGGGGTGGACACGACTGCCATTATCCTTCCGAGGGGCAGGGCGAGGAGGGAAAGGAGGCGAAGGCATCTTGGAATCAGAGGTAGAGCGAAGAATATAACTAAAGTGATTCTCCGTAATCACTCAGGTAGCAGACAAGACGTCGTGATGGATTGGGAAAGAAGGTGAATGCGTGCTGAAAAGCGCTGAATGCCCCTTTTTCGAGACAAAAAGGAAACAAGGTGAGTAATCTGAGTCCGTTATGCTGAAGAATTCAGACTGAAACTGGATTAGGTGGCGCAGAAGTGGGAAGACATAGCTGTGCTCACCTTTGAATTCAAACTGGAAGGAGGGATGGTTAATCTTGAACGTGGATGAGGTTGTCGAGGAAAAGGATACGCCGCTGCAAAATCATTAAATGAGTGTGCGATACGGCTCGAACTACTAGTAGTCAGGAAATCTGAGAGGGCCAGTCAGAATGGCAGACAAAAACGCTGTGTGCCGCAGACTCCGGCTTGTGTTGTCCGGACAAATGCGCCTGGGCTGTTCCAGGCCCCAGTGGAAGGATGCGTCATGGTGGACATACTCCGTTGACTGGATGATACTAGCCGCAGCTAACTTTGGACCTCGCTCATCCAACAGCCGTAGAGCGCTGCAATGATTGATTGTACAGTAAACATTGACAAGACTTACCTAGGTACGGACGCATGGCTAGCGACATCGCGCCTTTGCACAGTTTGGAAGGTCCAGGCAAGGGTTGTACCTGGCCTGGAACATCCATCCCTATTTGGAAGGATTTTTTTGGAAGCTGCTTGCGTAAAAAAAAAAGTATATACCAACCTCCGACGAAGCGCCACAGGATTCCAGGGCACTGGCACATGCGGCGGTGGCGCAACAGCGGTAACGCTCTTCGAAACAATCCTGGTACAGTACACTGGTTGTAGCAACAGTTTTGTATGAATCTTTACTGTCGATGCAGATACCGCGACTCGTACACCTTTTGTGAGGTAGGCAATTGCTCACGTAGCTACTTTGCAGGTTGTCACACCTCCGTCGCTGAACAGGCTCGTCGTTGCTGCCATCGATGACTCCTACATTATCGGCATTTATGGTGAGATAAAGTTGCAGAATGAGGAGAACTCTTGGTGGACGATGATGACCCAGGTAAGGACCTTGAGTTCTATTTCGTCCTTCCCTCTGACGTTCTAGGTTTACGAATACTACATCTCCCATCACCTTGTCAAGGCTTTCGATCGGAGTCTGTTCGGTTCGGTGACCTGTCTTCCGGGGTGTTTCTCCTTTACCACATCCACACTGCTGACAAAGGCCGCCCGATCATCATCTCCAACCGCCATTGGCGAGTACGCCAAGCCGAACGTCGATACGCTTCACAAGAAGAACTTGTTCTCTCACCGTCGTCGTTGGGTCAACTCCACCGTCCGCAATTTATGTGAGCTTGCCACTCTGCCGGAACCGTGTGGTGTTTGCTGTTTCTCAATGCGGTTTTTCGTGTACCTGGATCTTCAAGTTATCAGTACACACAGTGGGCGTCGTTCTTTATGCTAAGCGACCGAGTACTTCTGACATCACTGTCTCACTTGAATTCGACCGCTACTGTCGTTTATGTGAGTCTCTAGAACTTGTTCGCATCTTGTGGTTGCTCACCTGAGTGAACAGTTGATCTACCTGGTCGTTGAAGTCGCAATTGGAAAATCACCGATACCTATTATCTCTATTGCATTGATTGCGGTGATCTACGGTTTGCAGGTGCATCACTGAGTGTTGTCGGAAGCACGCTCAACGAGCTGTGTTCGCAGACTCTCATCTTTATCATCAAGCGAGAGTTCATGCTCGTCGGTTGGATGATTGTGTACATCCTTTCGTGCGTGGTGTGTTTCAAGCCAGAACTGATTGTCTTTGACGTTTGGATTTAGGCGCCCGATCTACAGTTTCTTCCTGCCTCTCTATTCCTTCTGGCGAATGGATGAATTCGGTTGGGGTAACACACGTGTCGTGCCTGACGACGGGAAGAACAAGAAAGTTGTTAATAACGACGCCAACGAAATCAAGTTTAACGAGTCCATGATCCCATACAAGAGGTGGAATGGTCAGCGATTGAGGGGTTTCTAACTCCCAGTGTTTGTTCGTTCAGAATACGAGGCAGAGATATTTGGGGATGCCCTGCCCAGCAACTTGGTCAGTGCTGAGCAAACCCCCACGAACAGGATGTCCGTGAAGCATTCGAACTTCCGTGGTCCATCGCGCGAACGTTTGACGATGGGTACACCGATCAACCAATTCGGCGTTCTCCCTGACCCACGTTTGACGATGAACGCGGCGATAATGAATCGCTCCATGTCTCCCGCGCTCAACCACGGTCGTCCCCTTCTACGTTCTCTATGGTTCCACGCGTGAGCTCCTCGTTCAAAATAAAAAACGCCACGGGGCGTACATTGACGCTCCCACCAGTCGCGATGGCCAACGCGCCCTTGGCACTCCACTCGAGCTCCGCACCGCCCCCTCGACAATCCCAAATCTTGACCGTCCCACCCGCACCCGACGACGCCATATACCAGTCCCCTGTGCTCGGATCAACGCTGAGCCCCACGACGGGCCCGAGATGTGCGAGGAGCTGTATTGCTGGGTGTGGCAGGTTGGGCGTCCAGAGCGACACGACGCCGTGTTGGTGCCCGAGATGGATGACGTGCGCCCGCTTTTGTCCGATGTTCTGCGACAAGTACGCCAGTGGTGTCTTGGTATTTCAGATACACAGGATTTCCCTATGAAAAAAAAAAGTTGATGCAGCTCGACACCGTTGCGATCGTGGATAAAGACGTATTTCGTCTGTGCGACCGCGAAATACGATCGATCCTGTAAAAACCTAGCCACGCGCACTGAGCGACACCGGTACACACGACGACATGCATCGTCAGACACGTACGTGATATCGCGACACGTATCCTGCAACTGCATCTTGGTATGCAACGTCCCCGTCTGCCAATTGAACGCAGCGACATACCCCTTCTGACCCACGATCGCCAAGTGTCTGCAACGCCCACGCCCTTCGTCAGCACACCCCACCCTGAACGACGACGACGACGACAACGCACGCACCGCCCGTTCCTCGGACACCGCACCTAGTACGGTCCCCCGTCCAATCGCCACTCCCACCAACCCCGCAGCCGCCTCCCCTGTCCTACACACGATCTCATCCTGACCCACCCGCCACGTCCGTTCCATCGTGCCCTCCGCTTGGACATACCCCGTGTCGCCTCCGCCCCCCGAGCAACTCGGCATCCTCTTACTCCACGCAGCGGTGTGCGCTGCTTGGCGGTTCAGCTGCGTCCGTAGCTTCGGGTCTTTGATGTGTGCATGTGTCGGTCGGTTTTCGGGTGGTGGTGAGCGTGGACGAAGCGAGCGGGGGAGGGCGGTGGCATCGTGGATGGGATGTTCATGCACGGGCTCCGACACATGACGACCCGGCGACTCTTGTTCTCCGTTCGGATCCCAAGCTTGGTGGCTAGGATCTCCGTGCAATACGTAGTCTCCGTCGGTTAGGGCATCGACGTCCACTCCAACATGTTCTCGCATCAACCGGACCCGTAGCGTGTGTGCAAACCGCCCCACTTGGAAGGGTGCACCTGCCATCGTCCTAATCCCGAACAGATCAGCCAAGTGGACAACAACAAAGAGGTTCACTGCGACCTACCCCTCGACCATGTTAGTATCTCGGATAACAGCCGCTAGTTCGGAATCGCGATCACCCCGCTGGGATCATTCGTTGATATTCGCACTTCCAATGATCGCGAGCCTGTCATCAGCGATGCAAATCTTGCCATGAATATACACCTAACGCCATCATTAACCCATAGAAACTTGTCAGTGTCGGGTAGCTCACGATCTCGGTAGTCAAGATCCCATCGCGCATCTTGCCCCAATTTCGCAAGGAGAACACGCGAATATAATCTTCAGGCTGACAAAAAAGTTGATACATATGACGAATCAAGACGTGGAACCCACTTCAATATCTTCTGCTTTCAATCGTTCGTAAATCGAGTGTTCCCCGCGCAACAGAGTACGGTTTTGGCAGTCGATTATGATCCGTATCTGTCGAATGCCTCAATTTCAGAACATAGCAAGAGAACCAGGCGAACCCACCGCACTTGCATCGCTATGTTCGACCGGGAAGGGAAACCCAGGGAAGAGTGGTATGATGATACAACACTTCCACGGAGTTCCCTCTCGCTTGGCACGGATAATCCGTCTAACAAGCGCGTCTCCGATCCCGTTCTCGACCTTCACGTCGTTGATAACCGTCCTTCAAGCTCGACATGAGTCTAACTCTCGAAACGACGGTGATCATACTTACGAGGAGATGAAGAACTGATTCTCGATATACACAAAGTGCTCCGATTCATCGATCGCTGCTTGAAATCAGGGTCGATATCTGAGGATACACCTGAAGGACTGACCTGTTATGTATGCATTCTGGATGGAGCATTCGATCCGATTTGGTGTGTCAAGCGACCATGGTCCAGCGGAACGACAAATTTGCACCTCGCAAGTTCCAGTGAGATCCATGTTCTCCAATTCTCCAGGTCGAAACTCTGGCGAAGGCACCAAAAATGGCATTAGCCTTGTGTGATTCTACGGAAAAGCAAGATCTGGTCATCAGGCACTTGAGGTAAGCATCGCACCGTACCTTGATCCGCAGTAGCCAATTCCATCTAGCGCTATTTGTCAACAAAGAAACGATACGATGTCTCTGGCGCACCTCTCCACAAAGTGTCGCGCGAGATCACGGGTGGGTTGGCCGACGACTTGCATACCAACATCGTGCCTTTCCGAAATTAGCTCCCTCGATCTCCATTTCCCATAGATGCATACCAAGGCATCCTCGGAACTTTGGAGCGATCGTACATGTCCTCTTCAGGTCTGTGAAGAGTGTGGAAATCCATGACTCTTGGATTACTGTAGTCCTTTCCTGATGTATACGCAGAAGCATGAGCGAAAAGTCGGCAGTTTGACCTGGTCAAAAAACAGACCTATCCATATCTCTGTTTTATCCGGTGATAATTCTGGATCATCAACAAGAACATGTTGTGGGGTGTCCCACTTGGAGAGAATCAAATACTTTCTATGAGGCAGATGATGCAACAGACCTTCCAAAGCAAAGATCTATCCCATGAAGGCGATCGTCTGGTCAATAACGCAGAGTTTCTCGTGCTACAACCAGGGAAAATCATCAATGCTAGGATAAAAATATGGTGGTTTGCTAGCTCACGTGAGCCCAGTAAAACGTGCCCGTCTGAAAATGCGATGGAGATCGTTGAATCATGATGTTTTCGTGGAGCGATGACATTTTCTGTTTTGCGTAACTGATTTGATGCGTGGTCATCAAATAAAAGCCAAGAATAACATTACGCCTTGCTCACTTGCTATCCGTCGGCGTTGTTCGGCTTGACACTTCTTGACTGTTGACGATGTGAGCATCTCAAGCATACACACCTGGTCGATACTCACTATAGTATGACATAAATCTTTACGCCCTGGCTCGCTTTTCGTTTCAGAAGGTTATCTAGTCGATACTTGTCTTTGCTCGGTCGTCGTAGTTGTAATTCTAGAATGGATAAGCTTCAAGACACGGTTCTCGAAGCGACTGCTATACCTGGTGAGAGTGACCAGTCATGAATATATATGCTCTCTTTCGCCATCAAGAGCGCCCTCTACAAATTCCACGTGTAGTCGCGCTGCACATAAAGGGCAGTCAGTGAGCATGGGAAAGCATTCAAGGAAACTCACCCCATCCACAAGCCACTGCGCAGCCACGTTCATCCGGATCGGCGCAAAGCTATCAAACCGATTCTTGGTCACAAACTGACACGTATCCGCAGCCTTCTCCAACGCCGTGATCCACTGTAACATTTGGCGCTAGAGAATGACGGTGTTAATGATCGCCAAGCGCTCAACTTGGCGCTTACCTCGTTCCGCGCAAACAGTTTGAGCCGCATTTGGGAATTCTCGACATAAAACGTGTGCTTTGAAACGGCTTGCGAGCGCTTCCTTCGCTTCCGTTGCTCACTTTCGGACAGTGTCTGGTCCTTCCCCTGATTCTGCTCCTCCCTAGTCGGATGAGGTGGAGAGGGGCTGAATGGGTCTGGTGTGTAGAGGGATCCAACATCGGCGCGGGCGAGAGCTCGTTGGATGCGAATGAGCTCCCTGAAGACGCCGTCTCATGTCGGACGTGGGCGAGCCGAGGAGGCGAGTAATTCTCCTGTTTATCGTCATTTTCCATGTCGGGGATCGATCCTCGACAAACATTGAATACTTTCGTTATCCTGCCAGTGATGGATCCCATCGACAACGGACAGTGGAGCTCTCTCTCCTGAGGTAATGGGATTTTATGCACACGTTCGGCAGTATGAAACTCTCTGTCCGCAGGCTCCGGGCGGAGAAGATGGAGACCTTTGCGAAAGTAACGAACCGGACGCACGATCTTGAAATCTGAGTCCAACAGGAAGACATCCAGAATATTCAGCTAATATGTCGATCAGAGCGAGCAATTGAAAGGGAATATAACGAACTTCTCCGGGCTCTTCAAGGACGATTAGACAACTCTGCCGCACAGCACACCAACGAGACTGCTTTCGAGCCTTCCTAGTTGTAGCTTTCCGCCCAAGCCCCGGTTGATTCCCAGACGTTTCAATACGCAGATAGCCCGCTTTGTATTGGACTCCGCCCGACTGCGCAAGGGCTATGAATAACGCGCTGAGTTCAAGAAAACCGGACAATCGATTCGATGACAGATGAAACATCTAGCAGATATGCGGCATGATTGAACCATCAAAGTTTCCATGATCGTATCGACGTACCACAGCGCGAATGAGCTTGATGAGATAATTCTCAAGGGCTTCACGTTGTGAAAGTGCGAAATCAGTCTGCTGGGTTCCCCCACTTCCCAATTTGAGGAAGTTGAAATACGGAAGAGCTTTGTACAGCCGAGTTAGGAAGACGACGTGAAAGGTAGATGAGAATAGCACGTACTGGTTCGGGGAAACTCTGGAAGCTTGTCCTTGTGGCTGCTGAACGCATTAGATATCGTATAATGAGTGTGCAACGAAACGAAGTCCCGGAGTTGGCGATAAATGACCCATCGGGCAGCGCCGTTCACGTGTTCACACTCGATACGAAACACTGCTTTGTGGGCGTGCGTTGGATGTAGGCTATCGCTAATGCGGATACGCAGGCGATGAGGCAGGACTGGGACGTGTCGATGGCTCTTGTCGTCGCGTTCGAACCAAAGGCCCAGCATCAGGTTTGAAAGACCGCCGGTGATGAGTTCATCGATGATGTTCACACCTGGGGGCGTGACGGTGTGTGTTATCGCGGTCGAGGGTGACTGTCGTATGACGGAGGGAATCAATGCACGCAGCTTGCCCCACTTGTCGGAGCCTCCAGAAAGGAGGCATGGTCTGCAACCGCTGGATATCCAACTGCTCTTTGAACAGAGAGTCTTCCTGTTTTGCCGAGCCAGTAGTATCGGAACGAAGTCTGTTGTGATCGCTCCGATGCTCCGTGCCGTGGGGCTCCTCGAACATCACGGTCGGCTTTTCGTCTATGGGCTCCTCGAGCCACCGTATAGAAGCGCGAGATTCTTCTTGGACACCAGTGCCACGGCCCTTTCCCTTCCTGTCTATGAGGTCGTTTGGAGTGAGAAACTCCAAGGCACCACGGAAAATAGACTGTTGCCGTTGGGTGCGAAGCCGCCGTGATGCAAGTTGAGAGTGTTCGGCGAGGTCGTTTGCGAAGAACTGTTCATGCTCGTGGTGACTGGGAACATTGAGGGAGATGAAGTGTGGGCCAATAGGAGAGCTCAAAGGGGTGAAGTGGTATGACAGGGATCGGGGAGGACCGGTCCGAGCGGAAGGAGTGCCAGGCACTGGGGAGACGTTGTCGCGAGGCTTTGGCAACGGCTGACGGGGAGATATGCAACACGGGTCGGTCTACTACGCGAGCTGGTGTCCGAACAACGCCGTCAAACTCGGAAGGAGTGGCCTGAGGCATGCCAGCATCGTGGCGGTCGCTGTGAGCAGCGGCGAGTGCGGCGGTGACCACGTCGCTGAACGCGGGATGCTGGGTCTTGGGAGCGAGTTGGTTGGTGGTCATGAAGAGTCGGGTGTGAACGAACATTACAACATAGTTCACCAAATTTGTATAACGATGGTTGTGGTTGACTGTCGACACTGCAAGCTGTATCATAGAACACACCAATAACATGAACAGACGAGTTTCTGAGACCATACCGTCATTTTTTCGTGCGTGGGGTGCACATGCCAGTGTGGAAGTCATTGGAGGATGTGGTGCATTGCAGGTAGCGACCTTATCACGCGTGGCCATCCTGTCCATACTCCGAGTCAGGCACGGGACTGCCATCGAGCGCATTGTCAAACCTCTCGATAGTACTAGTACATGACAGTGAAGGTCCTCCTGTTCCTCGCAGATACTCCGAGTTTTTGCCAATGGTTGATGCAATCCTCTACGTAGACCAGGAGGCACGCGTTGCTGTAGTATAAGCAGCACGTTGTCCTGCTCAACCTTTATCTGGCTGCTGTTTTGGTTCGCTCTTCGTGTGACAGGCAACGTGCTTTGGGCCATGTCCTGCACGGGTGAGATTCAGAGCAGCCTGCTATCCACCGCCAGTACCAGTGGAGACTAACAAAAGTCACAGTGTGGGAATACAGCTTGTCATGATCACCCATTAGCACTTTGCCAGCGAGTGCTTCATTAGTGTCATGAAGACTTGGTCTGGTCATTCCTCCTCTCTCTCTCTCCATGACCTCGACTCCATGACCTCGACCAAGTTTCATCCACACCAGGCGCGACATTAGGATGCCATCCCTAAATTGCCCATTCCGCCTCTCCAAGACACTTGCAAGCGGTATCTAACTGCCCTACGAGGTCTGCAAGATGACAATGAACACGCCGCTACCACACGGGCTGTTCAGGATTTCCTCCAAACAGACGGCCCTGCCCTTCAGGAACGTCTTAAGCGGTGGGCTGCTGGGCGCCGAGCAAGGTATGTTTTCCTGTCAATCATGTCTACATGTCGTCAACGTTCTCCGGTCGCACAGCTACATCGAGGACTTTTGGTGAGTGATCTTAGCCATGCCAATCCATAGCACCTCGTTGAATTGTGCCGCGATGCGAAACATCCGATCTAGGTACGAGAGCTACCTCTCACACAGCGACCCGGTGGTCCTCGCGCTCAACCCCTTCTTCATGCTCGAGTACGTCTCTCCTTGCTTGGACTCACCTATCGACTCACATACCGTTTTCCAAGGAACGACCCCACGCCTGACCGTGGATCTCAACTACCTCGCGCTGCCGCCCTCATAATCTCGTCACTCGGTTTCATCCATGATCTCCGTGCTGGATTACTCGATCCAGATTCCGTTCGTGGCCGTCCGCTCGACATGGATCAGTATACAAGGTTGTTTGGAACAACGCGGATTCCAACACAGGTGCGTATTCCCGCCAGTCAATCATCGAACAGGGCGGGATTTGATCCGTGCGGAGATAGAGGAGCTGCAAGATGGTCGTGAATGAGGCCGCCCGCCTCGTCGTCGTCCTTAGACGGGGGCGGTTTTGTGCGTACAACTAGTCCCCTTTTCTCGGTCGTTGATGGTTTAAACTTGGTCCTCCCAGACTGGTTTGATATGCTCGATGAAGAGAATCGGCCTTTGATGACCGAATGCGAGGTACTTCGCAACCTTCAGGCGATCGTACAGGATGCGGACAAGACTCCTATTACAGAAGTTCACCGACTTTTCAGCCACGTTGCATTCTGTCCTGAACGCTGTCCAGGTTGCTCGTGGCTCTATCGGCGTGCTTACCACTGAAAACCGCAAGACGTGGTCTCAGTTGCACCAAGCACTCGCAGAGGACCGTATAAATGCCGCCTGCCTGAGTGTGATTGATGATGCACTCTTCGTCGTTTGTCTCGACGACGCCGCACCCGCTCACGAAGGCGTCGAAAACCAGCGCTCCAGCTTGGGAAACACGAACGGAGAAGATCTAGCAGCGCTGTGCTCCAACTTTTTGTGCGGAACTTACGATCTTCAGGAGGGAGTTCAAGTAGGGACATGTACCAACAGGTGGTACGACAAGGTCTGTACCCCTCAGTGTGTTCCTTTGGTGCGACAGACCAGATGACCCCGGATGGCTCGGAAACAGCTTCAGATTATCGTTTGTGCGGATGGCGCAGCTGGAATTAACTTTGAGCATACTGGTGTTGATGGTCACACCGTTCTCAGGTATGCAAACACCCCGTAACCTCTCATTCGTGCTCATTAAGATATCAGATTTGCGGCCGATGTATATACCCAGGCAGGGCCGAATGCACGTATGAGTCCGCAATAATGAAGGCGTTTTTGCATGGCCGGACCGAAGCGATCCGAAGTGTTCAGCCAGAGAGCGTCGAGTTCACCAAGGTCAATGATGCCGTCCTCATGCTCATTCTGTTATCCCACTCGTCTGAAATATATTTACAGACATCTTTCTCAGAGGCATCCATCGAGCAAAAGATCGTTGCGTTGCACAAGGCATGCCAACACCATGTAAACCTGACGAAGGAGTGCAGTCAGGGCCTTGGACAAGACAGGTCAGTCTTGAGCAGACTGCTGGAACCACTATGCTTACAGCTGAAGCAGACATCTCTACGCACTGTACTGTCTTCACCAACGCCAGCTCAGTGGGGACCTCGACCCGCATCCGGATGTCCCGGTTCCGAACACGACCACAACTCCCAAAGCAGCGTCGTTGCCTTCCATCTTTGCAGACCCCGGTTGGAACCCGCTTGGGACCTCGATTCTATCGACATCGAACTGCGGAAACCCTGCACTCCGACTGTTCAGGTTTGGCCCGGTCGCTGCGGATGGATACGGCGTTGGCTATATCATCAAAGAGAACGAAATAAGCATGTGAGTATCTTCTGAAACTTGCGCATCATCTGGAACCAAATCTTTGCTGCAGTGTGGCGTCATCGAAGCATCTTCAGACGAGGTGGTACTTGGACACGCTGCAGAGCTACTTTTTGGAAGTACAACGTATCCTCGTCCAGCTTCACTTGTCGGCCAATGAGAGACCGGCGCCATTTGTTGATCACTCTGGTATTCTTCGCGATTCCAAGACAGGCCGACCGATCAATGGCCAGAGCGGTTCGGACGATGTCATGAGCGATGGTTACGAAGACACGATGAGTCAGTCGCGAGGTTTTGATTTCTAAGAGCATCAGCTGACCAGCGTGGGACGTAGCGGGTTATTCCTTCTTTGACAGCGGCGATATAGAGTTGCTCGGCGGCCGGAAAAGGAGTCCATACGCAAACATTGGTACGTCTCGTGTACGCGGTGTAGGGAGACTTGGGCTGACCATCACTCTAGGCAAAGTTTTACCTTTGAACAGTGGTATGATAGAACATGGCGTGTGTGTTTGATTAGACGATGTGATCTGATAAACAAGAGACAACGATGAGACAATCTGATGATATTCTGATCTGATATCGCACCGGGGCTTTACATCCTCTTCTTCCATCTACACAACCATGTCTCACACTCTTCCCCCTCTCCCCTGTGCCTACAATGTGCTCGAGCCCTACATCTCGGAGCAGATCATGACCCTCCACCACACCAAGCACCACCAGGGATACGTCACTGCCCTCAACGCCGCCGAGGGCAACTACCAAAAGGCTCTCACACCCAAAGAACGCATCTCTCTCCAGGCTGCGGTCAAATTTAACGGTGGTGGTTCGTCTTTCGTCTTGTCTACCTCATCGCTCTCGTTATCTTATCTTTCTCACGACAGTTAGGTCACATCAACCATTCCCTCTTCTGGACCAACTTGGCTCCCTCCGCTGCCCAAGGCAAGGGTAACGGTGGCGTGCTCAAGGAGGGACCGTTGAAGAACGCTATCACTCAAACTTGGGGCTCGCTCGAGGCATTCAAGAAAGAGTTCAATGCGACCACCGCCACCATCCAGGGTTCCGGCTGGGGCTGGCTCGTACGTGCACGCTGTCCTCGGGTGCGGTCGCATGACGACTGACGTGATTGTCTGTCTCGCACGGTCTCAACCCCAAGAACAAGACGCTCGAGATCGTGACAACCTCCAACCAGGACCCGCTCTTGTCGCATGTCCCCATCATCGGCGTCGACATTTGGGAACACGCGTTCTACCTTCAATATCTCAACGTCAAGGTCGAGGTAAGTCGTCCGATTGGGGATCCTGGACATGCACCCCTGATGACGTGCACGAATAGTATTTGAACGCCATCTGGAACGTCATCAACTTTGACGAGGCCGAGAAGAGGTACTTGGAGGCGACTGGTGCCAAATTGTGAAACCTAGCGCGTATGGACGTTGTGTAAATTCAAAGTGTACAGTATGAAATGATGCCCATCGTTTCGAGCCTTTTTTAACTACATGCCAAGACTCAACACGCGCAACCGTCGCCTAGAGGCACGACAAAATTGTAAGTAGGATGGGTGGGTGACTGAACCTCGCTGACAACAGCGATGCTCGAGTTCCAGTCCCCGGCCCATTCATGTCGGGTAGCGGCGCGAGGTGCCATGACGGAGGTCTCCGACTCTAGGATCTTTGCTTAACATGAAGATGAGCATGATCTCAAGAACTTGAAGAAGGGACACAGTCGAAAACGCGCTTTCTTGTCCTTCAAGTTGTTCTGACGTTCTCGGAGAACGTTGGGTCCGTTCCACTCAGCACGAGGAGTCGCAGCATGTAGCGGTCAAGTATCGCTTGTAAGGTAGTGCACAGATGAAACTCTTGTTCGGAACCCAAGTCCATGGTCGTGGTCGAGCGGATGAGCGGAGTTTGTGCAGGATGGACTACTAGTTTGTGGATTTCTTCTTCTTGCTTGCGACGCCGTCGTCGTTGGACTGGTCGTGGTCGATGTTAACGCGGTTGGCGGTGGGCATGGGCGCATAGGGATACGTCGGGTAATTGGCCATAATAGCCCTATTGGTTGGGGCTTGGACAAGGTCCGTTTGTTTTTCAAGGAGAAGTGTATAAAAATGGTTGTCGGTTTCAGATGCGATACGCACAACCAACGTCGGGTGACAAGCGTGTGTACAGCGGTGAGTATCATGATAGTGATGTCGAGAGCCGTAGACCCCCGACCACCCACGCAAGAGCCTAGTACTGCTCATCCAACCTGGAAAAACGACGGAAACCATCGCAGCCAAGCCCGTGCGGATATTGCGGACTCACTCTCTCGACCCGCTCATTCATGCCAAGTCGACACTTTCATTGCCGTTCCGATACTCGGATCCCACTTTGGCGCCTCGTTGATGAAGCCTGGAGGTTTCTTTTGGAAGTGGTTTTGGTCCGAACCAATTACCGATAAGTAGATGCATGGGGACATGCGCCACTGTAGCGTACGCCACTCGAGTTGGACTGCAGAGAGGAAACAAATTTTCAGCTAATGGTGTTGGTTGCGTCCGACCGGCTGCCGGTCAGATCTTCAGAGCCCGCCCTCCGCTATGCAACTCGATGTTTAACCATATCCGTTCTGCAGTCACTTGTAAGCCCGCTCAGCCCGCTCTGTTGTGAAGCACTGTAGACACTGGTTTGTGACGAGAGCGTAGGTAATTGGTGGCGACGAAGCGAGGTGTCACCTTCAATGACAAGATGAGCCGGAAAGCGACTGCAGCCTGGCGAACTTTGTCCAACATGACCGGCCAATCGCAGAAGAATTCGTTGTGCAGAGAGCGCACTTTAGTCATGACATCGTCTTCGAAAAGTCCAGCTGGTCCTCCCGTCCGATTCCAATAGTGCCGCGCTTCGCTCGCGGTGTGGCCAGCGAAATACTTCTGCCGGATGGGCGTAACTGAAGTTGAACCCTTGATAGGCAACTCACTTTTGTCCAAAGCTATATGAGCTGACAATGGGCGTGCGCATATAAATAAAGACTCACGGATGTGGTGCATAGATCGTGGATTTAAGATCCAAACGATCATGATGACGTCGTATACACCGGAGCAAAATGGCGTCACAGGACACCGGAGTAAGTCATCGAGGTAGCACGTTCGATCACATTCGCGCGTGACTTACCAAATGAAGTGGCTAGGGCACATAAGCCGTATAGAACGCCACGCCTGAGTTGGGAGATTCCCCGACATTTGTCCATCCAGGAATTTGGACGTTCTGCTCAATCAGGGACTGAATCTGTCAAAACTGGATGCAAAAAGGCGAAAACATACCTTTGTCGGGTACAAAGAGGCCCAAAAAGCGGTATTATGGTATATCGTACACCGCGTTCACTGAAATGAATATCAGCAGCAACGAGTTGGATACGCTGGAACGCATGGGAGCTTGTTAACGTTCCCGAAATGGAAAAGCCATTTACTAGTAGCACCTACTTACGCCATGTCAAGCAAGCAATGTATTTGCCGACACCGTTGGCATTGCCGAGTCACGCAAATATGATGACGATAATCAAATGGCCATGAAATGAACATAGACACAACGAAACACAAGAACTATGTACCTAGTCCAGCCTTACAATAACTACGAATCGTACGATGCTATACAAGATCAGATTACTTGCGAGTCATGCGTTTGGTGGTGTTATAAGTTTGACGCACGCGCCCCCGACCAGCTGATCTGTCCTTTCCCGCACCGAGGACTCCACCATGCAAACCTCCGAGCAGACCACGGCGTGTTCCTCCTGTGGTCCTCAGGCCATCGCTTTCCTCGCTGGAGTTTCCAAAGGAAGCAGGATGATCTTCGCTTGTCTCCATATGTTGATCGTCGGTGGGGTCGGTTGTCACAAGGGGCGTTAAAGGACTGGACGGTTGTCTGTATAATGCATGGTTTGCGAGTTCGTCGTCGGCCCCAGGGCTATTCTGTCCACCAGGTGCGTTGAGCATAGCGAGGGTCGGATCAGCTTCATGTGTAGCACTGACCCCCTTCATCTGCACATCTTCCTTCGAGGGGGTGGGAGTATTAGCGGGTACTTTGATGGTGGGACGGCGGAGCTTGGGTCGAGGGCGAACAGTTGCTTTGGAACTAGTGCCGATGGATGTCGACTGCGCCTGCTTTTCTTTACCGATATGGACACTTGCCTCATCGACCCGCATAGCTTCGGTGGCCTGTGTGAGCAAAGCCTCTTCATCGACAGCCTCTGTGATTGTCCCTATCACTCTACTTCTGGCCGCAGGCTGCCTGCGGCGGAAGTGTCTCCTATAGATTGCCATCCCACCATTCGTTGTGGTCCTAGGGGGTGACGCGGTGACGCTCGTCGCGACAGAACCAATGGTCGCCGTTGGGGGCGGTCCATTCACTCCATTCATGGCCAATGCCGTCGCAGAAAGCGCGGCGAATCCGACAGAAGGAGGGCTATATCTAAATACTGAAAACACGTTTTTCTGCATAGCCGAGTGAATCCAGCGGAAGAACGCGCTCGAAAGAGAAAAAACCGACCAGGAACGTGTCACCGATGATCCAACTCGGCGCACTGGATACGTTGCTAAGGTTGGCAGCAAAGAACGCGCCGACGCAGGCGTTAGGACTGATTCGGGTGAGCTGGGAGTCGGCTGGGCTCACGGGCCAGCTTGGTCCCCCAAACGACAATGAGATAGTGACTTTGGTGTCGCACGCTATTGACGCATGCATGAGGACGTACGATAGGTCCAATAACCTTGCCAGTCGCCGACACCAGGTTGGGAACCGGGAATCTGTGAATAGATATTCTGAATCACATTCGAAGGCCCACCAACAAGCGTGGTTCCCGTATTGATTGCAGCGTACGATGCAAATCCAGAGGGAAGCAATATGCTAGACCCTTGTACGGTTAACGCTGTGGCCCGAGAGTTAGCAATGCCATACTGAAATGGTAGTAGATGCTCACCGGTGAGAGAGAGAATCCACCAGCTGGTGTGGTAACGAGTGTCTGGTAGTCAATGCTACCAGTATATAGGCTCGTGTTGAGAAAGCCCGAGGTGCGTAAGAGTTAGTAGCCGCATTCAACACGTGTAAGTGTCAGCTACCCGTCGTGAAGCTTCCGCCCGGCTCCAGTGGCCGAGCACTCGAATCATTGAGGAAACTGGAGATGAGATCGTAAGAGGACCTCGACAGTGGTCAAGTGATGTCCGTACCGCGTAAGCTGAAAGCCCATCACAGGCTGGGTCCACGCCCCCTTACTGACCAATGTTTGCCAGAACGGCATTGCCTGCGAAGAAGCAATGTTTTGCCAACCCAAACCCAATAGCCCAGTGATTGGACCCGACAACACGTCCTGCGACACTTGCGTTACGGCACCAAAGGTTTGATTGTCGACCGAAAATCCGGCCATCTGCACAACATCCGAAACGAGATCACCTGCTACTTGGCCGCTTCCATAGGTAACGGAGAAGGGACGAGAAAGGTTCTGGAAGGTCGAGGATGATGCAGAGTTATAGATAGCATTGCCGTTGAAGCAACCTATAATGCAATTGACGTCTGCAACCCACAGATCGCTGGTGAACACGAGGTGAGACAAAGTTATAAATAGGGGTCAAACCCGACTGACGCCGAGCCAGTGTCGAGAATGACATAGAATGCGTTGGGTGGTGTTCCAATTGCAAGGGAACCAAAGTAACTGGGTAGAAAGATGTGAACGGCAGTGAGCAGCAAGTGATGAACCATGCCCAGATGTCTCACATCGAATCTGCGTTCTGGTTGGCCATTCTACGGAGCAATGGAGACAGTACAATAATTAAAGAGTAGAGCCTACAGGTTGGTGCCTTGGCTCCTCTTAGAGAGCGGAGAACCCCCATACTTGACTCTGAGCGCTTCGCGCTCGTTCTTAGCCCAAGCAGCCCATTCATCAACTGAGCGTTTACTCGCTTGCCGTCTAGCTAGCGTGATAGACTGCCCAGAAGACGACAACCGATCGGGAGCTGCGAAAGCAGCTCGGAGAGGACATAGGAAAGTTGCAAGGGTAAGCAATGTTGAAGAGAGCATTGTGTGCGTGTTGGAAATCGAGGTGCTCTCAGGGGTTCCTAATCATGTAAGATCGTGCACAGTGTATACCGAGGGAGTGTAATCGTCCAAGGAGACTCCCAGAATGCGAAGCGATGACGAGCAACCGCTCTGCTTCAGAATTATTCGTGCTCCTACATTAGGGTAGCCCAATGGTATCGGTCGTTCGTGAACGTCTGGAATCCCGACAACGATATTCTGTCAAAGCGGTCATATGAACCTTGGCAGAAGTGTACCTAAGTCATGGTGAGCGTTGGGCATGGAACATTGAACTGAACACAATGGTCAAGATACCCACGAAACGCGTTTAGTCTGTATCCGCTGCTGCAAACTGTTGATGGACCTGATTGCAATGGTCCACACCAATCCAGCTGCTGTCGTCCTCCACACACCAGAAAGTGCACGCCTTCACGCCCAGCAAGCATTTGGCCCCACACGTCTTGCTGACATGTTTTAGCCACAAACCCTTGGGGTCTGCACCACGACTCCACGAGAATGGCATATGCTCGTCACGCAGTGAGGACTGTCGCATATGCAGTACCAACAGGCCATTAATGTAGGCTGATCACAGTATTTTTAAGACGGTGAGAATAGAACTGCCAATTTGAACGGGCCTTTTAAAAATTTAAACACCGTGGGGGCTATTCTGGGAGGAAGAAAGTTCCGAATAAGTCGACGGTGTGCCACTGGCAGTTATCGCGAAACGCGTGTGACATCTGCCAGCACATATTCAAGTTATTGTTACCGACCCAACTCGGAGGGAGAGAGAATGATCTCGCTAACTTGAAGCTACCCTGTTCGCTAGCCTGAGAGACCTCCATCATCGACTCAACCGTTCTCTCCTACACACGCAGTTGGCTATAATATCTCAACCCCCGTCGTCCATGTCGCACTTCCTTCGGTTCTCTAGGAGGCAAATACCTAGGGTTTATGCTCAGGTTGTAGTTGGACTGGGAGCCGAAGAAAGGCTCGAATCTGCTATTGGATCGTTAGGTTATCTTCGGTGGCCAAGCTCACGGGCCATGAGAGTGAGAGAAGTCCATGAAAGGTATGTATACAGCTGATAAGGCGTCCAACGTGGCTAAACCATCATGATGTTCGATGCTTCACCGGAGCGTCTGAGAAACCCTAACCCAAATGAACACAGCCAGTTTAGACCGGCTTCGAGCACCGAGGCGAACAAAAAAAAAGGATGATTCAGAGCTGTGCTAGGACCTGCGAAGTGGTGTACATCCGAAGAAGCCGAAATGTGGCTCTTAGGTCGCTTCGTTCTTTCGCCTCGTTATATTAACTGGCATCCTCTACGTCTCGTGCCATCTCTGTTGCTCTTCTTCCTCGCGCGTGTATGCTAAATCTCTCCTAGGTATTGCAATCGACAATCATGCCCTCATCCCGACCAGGACTGTGCCGCCCGTGACAACGTCGACCACATGATACGTGTCTCGGTCGATTGTATGTTTTACGCATGGCTTCAGATCATTATTACCCTCTTTATTGCATGTAGCGGGTGTATGTGGTTTTGTATGTAACTGTAGCGTTAGGTTAGGTTAGGTTAGGTTAGGTTAGGTTAGGTTAGGTTAGGTTAGGTTAGGTTAGGTTAGGT
>QFES01000184.1:0-10220 GCA_003316375.1 Tylopilus plumbeoviolaceoides
GTGTGTTGGGAAGAACGTCAGGGAGCCGGAGAGTGACTGACTGCTCCGGGTGGGAGTGACAACGTCACTAATATTAGCGCGCATGTACAGTAATTACAAGACAAATGCAATGGAGTCGTGCTACTATGGTCGGTCTAATCATGAATAAAAGCTACGCGAGAGTCGACTGGGAGGTCGTGAACTGTATGCGGAACCAACACCAAACGGTGTTGAATAACCCGACTTCGACCCTGGAAGTCTGCTAGTGGAGAATGCGGGCGATGCCATTGGCGTCGCATTCCGAGAACTGGCCGCTGACTGTGTAGAAATCCGCTCGTTGCTGTAGCGATTAAGTATCCGCACGATATCCCGTGTGATGGAATCCAGATCTCCTGATTCCCGTGGAGACAGAGAAGGGTCTTCTTGCAGCGTCTCTTCACCCGCTTCGTCCTCGCGTGCAGGCATGCCCGCTAGGTGAGACCCGGCACGCATTCTGCCCAGGTGTATGCCCTCGAAAACCCGCAACATGCAGGCCTCCATCATGGTCTTCAGGTGCTGGATATCATCTAGAACATCCAAGTTTCCGACGATGGGCAACCATTCATCACATTCAAGTCCACGTTCAGTGACTTGAATATTGTTTGCACCAAATAACAGGTAGCTCATGGGATCGAGACGTGTCGTGTTGATGAGGTACATTTGTGGGGTCTGGCCGGCGACAGTCAGATTTTGCCGCTTCTCCGCGTAGGCATATATTTGCTTCTCTCCCTGGAACTGAGTGGCTTCGTCGTCCGATGGTCTGATATGTTTGCGGTGATTCACACTGCTCGGATGAATGAAGGTCATCTGTAAAGTCCGATCAGCGGACATACACGGCGACAGTGACGAAAAGCCAGACCTTGTCGTGCTGGGTGCGTAGGGTCATCTCACCCGTCCGGACAGCAAACTTTGGTTGGGTAGCGACGGCGACGAGAGCAGCAAGGAGGGGGAGGGAATTCGCATTAGCATTGAGTGCGGGTGGCACCGTCCACTCGCGGCCGCGTGCTCGACCGTAAACGCCGCCCTCAGCTGTGTCAATGACCCCAGCTTGATATAGAGATTGCAGGAGATGCCCTCGAACTTTGGTAATTAGCACTAGCGTTGACCTGGAGAGGAAGTTATCCTTGCAGAATCGGAACGCCCGAGGATCGCCACTGAGGTGCATCTCGTGCCAAGCGTCGTAAGCGTTCAGTATCGTCAACGCATCGGATCTAAACTCCTTCGGGGACCATGTGGCCTTGACAGCAGCTGCCTCCGCTTTGAGGTGAATAGGCGAAACGAACGGATCTCGGTTTGTGAGGATCGCAGCTAGGGTCAGCGCTTTGTCGAGACAGCGGAAGAAGACGCCATACAGGACCAGACGGCCCATTTGTACATCTACTGGTAATTGGAGGAGAACGCGACCGAGCGATGTCAGGTTTGTTCGATGGTCCAAAGCGCCGACCATTTGAAGGGCTTTCATAGCGGCTGCGACACGGTCGGCTGCAGGAGGTTCGATTGTAGCCGCCAGAACTTCCTCGGCCTCCATTCCAGGAAAGCTCAGGGCCTTCACATGCATGACCACATTGCTCAGGTCCACGCGTTTCATTTCGACCGTCTGATGTGGAGGAAGATTTTCGGCACGAGTCTTGCTCAAGAGACCATAGTATTCTCCAGGCCGATGCCTGCCTGCACGTCCAACCCTTTGATTGAGATTTGACGAGCCAACCCATGCCGAGATAAGGGAGGATATATGTCGATCGGGGTCAAAGCGCAATTCCTTAATTTTGGCGGTGTCGATGACATACACGACGTCTGGAATCGTGACCGAGGTCTCGGCGATGTTGGTGGCCAATATGATGCGACGAACGCCTTCGGGAGGGGGGTCAAAGATTATTTGCTGTTCTGCAAGGGGTATCGTCGAGTGTAAGACGTGGATGCTAAATTTTGTTTCATCGCCAAAATTAAGTGGAAACCTGCCATCCAGTAGGATTCGTTGTACGGCGGAGATTTCTTCCCATCCGGAAAGAAATACGAGGACGTGACCTGAATCAGGCTTTTGGAGGACGTGCGAGACGGTGGCGGCTACAAGAGGAGCGGGCAGTTCCAATTCATCATCGGTCAACAAGGGAAGATAAGGCGACGATGCAAGGCGCGAGACAGCGCTTCGTTGTAAGTATGCCTCTTCTCGGGCGAGATACCTAGAGACAGACTCATCGTCGAACACCCAGTTGAGCTGGGGTTGCGCCTTCATATCATTAACAAAGTCATCCAAGAAGTGTCTAGCGACAGGAAAAGTGCGACCGGGGACTTCGATGACGGAAGCTTCGTTGCCGGCGGCGTCAGGAAAGTACTCTTGGAATGGCCGTGGATCGATGGTGGCACTCATGAGAACGACTTTGAGAGGGAGATTGCGTGCTTTGCGGTCCTCCATGAGACGCTTGAGCACGACAAGGAGGAGATCCGTGTCGACGTCGCGTTCGTGTACTTCGTCGACTAGAATGTGAGTGACTTGATCGAGTCTCGCAGCTACGCGACCACCCTCTGACATGGCAGACTGGATACGTCTGAGCAAGACGCCGATGGTGCAGAAGGTGATGGAGCCGTGAGCTTCGGGCAGTTTTGACTCGAAACGAACGCTGTAACCCACAGAACCATGTCCCACCAACTCGCCTCGCTCCTTTGCGACGCGGTCTGCAACGCTGAGAGCTGCAAGACGACGAGGTTGAGTGCAGATAATGTTGCAGTATGCACCTTGACCACGATCAATATAGTCGTCTAGGATGAGCTGAGGGACCTGGGTAGTCTTGCCAGAACCGGTGGCTGCCATACAAATGGTGACGTCATTGCCTGAGATGTGGTCCACTAGTTCGCTAGAACGGGTGTAGATGGGAAGGGTTGCACGCATGGATCGCATTTTTTCGTATCTCGGATCGTGGAGGTAGGCCTGACGTTTCCTGTCGAGCTCTGCGGACCTGGTGGAAGGGGGGTGATTGGGATAGTCACGAGAATAGGATGGAGGTGGTAGGAGTGGACGGGGGGCGGTTTGGTTTGAAGCGGGTCTATTCCTGTAGAGTATGGACCTTTTGATATCGGAGCAGAGGTCGGCAATGTCGTCGGCGAGGGTGTGGCTGATGGTGAGAGCGACCTTTGGAGCAAGACCGAGGTCTTTGCCGGTCTTTGCGGCTGCGAGGTAGCGTTTCCAAAGGTCCGGATCGCAGCTCTCGAGATATTTCGTGACGTCGAGGTAGCACTGAATTTGTGCGTTTTTCTTCGTGGCAGCGGTGCCCATGCCGATGCGACGACCGTCTACGTACATGGCGGCTTCCCAAGCAGAGTTGGCGTGCTTGACATGGACTTGTTGATAGTCGATGTCTGGTTTTGAGAAGCCGTAGAGACGACAGTAGTAATCCATGAAAGTGCGGGCGCGCTCGTACGAGACGACAGAGTCGTCGGACAAGGTGACTTGAAGTGATGGCGTGGGTAGAGAGGGTGCAGACTTTGCGGGTTTGTCGAGCTAGAGACGGGTCAGCTGTAGAGTGGAGGGAGAGAGAAGAGCACGGACGAGGCCGAGGTTATGAATCTGGTAGAGAGCGGAGAGGGCACAGAGCCGCTCCGCAGATTTTTTGTCCGTGCCGTCGCCTATAGCGGTAAGTGGGGGTGCAATGTCGAGCAGGAGGGAACATCTGTGATCGGGGTGAGCTGCGAGAGAGGAGGGGGTTAGCGGACGAACCGGACGATGTGGCGATTGGCGGTGGTGTCGACAAGGTCTGTGAAGTGGTAGTTGAGCGGGATGGCCAAAGTAGCGGCCAAGTTGGCGAGGGGGGACTTTGGGTTTTCGAGGAGGGATTGCTTGAGCGGGGCACGAGTGGGTGACTGGAGGGCGTGTATGTAGGGTGCGTCGTGGAGAGGACCGTCGAGAGGTGGTGGTGGTTTCTGGGCGCGTCTTGGGGATATCTTCTGTAGTTTTCCGGGACGACTTAGAGCTGGTGCAGAGGGTTCAAAGGGACGCTTTAGCGACGAGGAGCGGTTTGCCATCGTCGCGATCCAGCGAGTGAACATGGTCTAACTGGACTACTCCCTCTCGGCATTCTCCGCGATCGCGTCCTCGATGCGCTTCAAATATTTCAGTCGCACCGCCAATCCCTTGGCTCTCCCCCACGCCGCCTCCCCGACCGCCCCCTCGATCTCGACGAGCGTGGCCCGTATCTTGTCTGCAACGCTCAGCACGACTCAGAGCACCACCAAAGCCGCTCACCATCGTTGGCCGACTTGAGCATCTCGAGGGCCCCGCCCTTGCTCTGCTCGATCGCCTCTCTCGCCTCCATCACCTCCGCAATCAGCTCCAGGTCGTCCAGCTGCTCCGCCTCTCCCACCTCCGTTCCGTTCCGTCGCAGCACGTCCCCGATGCGTTCCATCGGCGAACTGAGCGTCTTGTATGCCGTGTTCACCGCGTTGGACACAGCCAGCGCCGCGTTTCGGTCTGCCTGTAGTCCGTCTGTAGTCTCCATGTCACGACGTAGACTAGTAATCCTTACCTTGCTCCTCGTCGCCCATCCGTCCGGGTGACACAGCCGTTGTGCCTCCAAAAACCGACGCTTCAGCTGCTTGGTGTCGACCACGAACGGGTTCGGTCCGTATGGCAGACCGAGCAACTCGTGGTGGGTCACGCTGTCCTCCACTCTCCCAACATATCTGCACGCTGCACACACCGGCAATGCTGTCGGTAGCCTCGTTCCACACGACGGACATGTCCTCGTCCCCACTCCATATCCCCGTCGCTGTGCCAGTCGTCCCACTTGCTGACGTGCGCAAAGTCTTCGGACCTGGTGGAACATGGCAAGTCGTAAATAACAACCACCACAATGTCCCTCCCTCAACACATGCGCGCAGACGATCCCACCGCCGCCGACCCCGCTCGTCGCCGTCTCCTTCAAATGTCTTCCTATTCTCGCTTCCCCTCCTTTCCCTCTCGTCGCACGTCGAAACCTGAACCGAACATCGTCCCCCTCATCTCCCCAGACCCCACCTCGGACGATATCTACATCGACGACACACACCTCCCCGTCCCCAACGACGACAAAGACATCTACCGCTGGGCCACCCTCTACGAAAACCAGAGAGGGTACGTCCACACCCCTCTTCACATTCATCGCTCACCGCCCCCTAGAATCACCCTCTTCTCCACTCCTTTCTATTCGCCCCTCTCTCTCTTCCTCTTCGATCCACAGCCATTCACAGTCCCGAATAGCCCCACCGCCCGCGCTCATCAACCAAATCTCACTCTCGAAAACTACCCACTCCCAGATGGAACTTGGCGCTGGGCCTCCGGCGCTTGGATGATCGACATGCGAACAGAGCGCGGCGAGGTACAGCACGACGGTTTCGAGTACAACTGGTCCTTTCGTTACGGCCAATGGCGTCCCAATGTCGGAAAATTCAGCACTGGTGCCTGGGTTAGACGCAGGCGCTGGGTCAGGCTCATGATGCGCCCCGCAGACCATCATACACATACACACAGCACCCCCGACGTAGCCTCTGCCACAGATCAAACCGCCGTCTTTTCCTCTTCCTCCCTCGCGCGTCCTGTTTCTAACATCTCCTTGGCCGACCCGAATCACCGTGCATCCCACGTGTGGGACGGAAGCGAACAAGACTGGCAACACGTTCATCGCTTGCTCAGACTGCTTGGACGCGACGGGCGCAAACTCGAACTCTGGCGAGTGTGGCTTGGGCCTTTTGCACAAATGCAATCTCCCAACATCAAGGGAAAGGAGAAGCAGTCCGACCCTCTGCCCCCGTCCCCGCGATCCGCTCTTCAAAACCGTCTCTTGGACGCCTTTCCGGATGAGAACCCACCTCCGCTCGTTCACTTGGAAGCTCTCCTTAGGAGCCATGTACGTGTGTCCCCTTGATCCCACCCGACTTACTGGAACGCGCATATGGCCAGGGAGAGACTATTTTCCACTCTTTCGTGTTCCCGGAGTCGCGTGCCCAGTTCGTCGATCTTGTGAGACGGGTGGGGCTGTGGAGCGACCTCGAACGCGGTCTTGGACACACATTTTCGTCGTCCGACGTTGATTTCTGGAGTTATGCCGACGACCTGAACAAACCCTTGGACAAGGGCCGAGACGGACGCGATTCGATTGCATCTCTTCCACGCTCTGGATCGTAAGTATCCCTATGTATTTCGAGGGTTTGGTTCAGGTGCAACATTTGCAGCGCAGTTGAAATGAACGCGGCCGAGCTTCGTAACTGAGCAAGCCCCATGCAACACTTGTCGCGATACCCGAGTCCTACTCGACTGACCACTTGCGGGTTTCATGTTTAGCTAGTATTTTGTATCTTGTTATTACTATGTGAATCCCTGAAACCCACGACGTTTCGCCCGATATATCACATGGAAGGTTCCACTAATTTCGTATTTACTTGGCTCATGCTCAGAAGCTAATGGGAGGCTGGTTTTGAATGTCCTCCCCATCCCCGCCTTTGCCCTCATCCAAGCCAGTGTCGCCATGGAGAGCGACATGCGCTGCAGTCGTGGAAAACGTCTACAATGACCCCAGCCATCCACTGCAGATCGCCATGCGCACTTATTCTCTCTCTCTCTCTCTCGCGCTCGGACCTATATTCCTCTCCACCATCCTTGCATCAGTCCTCAGTCCAAAGAGCTTCGCGAGACGTGCACGCGTTTTTTGGTGCGCGCTCTCGAACGAGTTGCGGCCAACTGGGTTCGCCTCGGCCATCACAGCCGCCGCCAGTGGTGGAGCTGCCCTACATCGTCTCTGGACCCTGTTGCCGCCTCATTGGTCTTGGATACCCCACGTTCACTCCAAAGCATCACTCCCTCAAGCGAGCTTCCTGGCAAACATCATCTCGACCCTCGCGATCACGCTGTTGCGATGGAAAAGGCGTAGACGACAGGGGTCTGTGTCTCCTACGTTGGATCTCAGTCTGCTGTGTCTCGTTCGCGCACTCGACGCGCTGGTACAGACGTTGCTCCTCCGGACAGCACGAAAGATGATTGCCCGGCGGGCTCAGGCCGATAGTGTCGCGTTACAGCCCTCCGATGCCAGGTTGCTCGATAACCAATCTGAAGTCCTCGCCAGGGAGTGGAAAGACAAGGTTTCTACGCAGTTGGATTCACTCGTTTTCTGGGCTAGTTCTGCAAGGTTCGTCAACGTCTGCCTGTGTCATCGGTATTCGGCTCATTGATTCTTACACCAAAAGGATCGTGTGGTGCTTTTTTTATCAACCTCAAAGGTAATTATCACTACATTGGTGCATAACTTGTCTAACTTGATGCACGCTCCTAGGTTACCTCCTTCCTTTGCGAGATGGTAGGGTTTGGCGATTTAGTCCTTGGTGTCGATTTCATTCCTTCTTGTGGTAGGATAACCTCCCTTGCCAATGTTGACAAGAGATTGGTGGAGCTCCTTCGCGCTCTCCGGGACGGCACTTGGTCATACATTCGCGGCTCACCCACGAAACGCGACATTGTTCTACCCCTGGCTGAGGAGCTCGGACGTTCCTCACTATGGGGAGACCCCACCGTCCTCCCTGCATACGGCGGTAAAACTGCTAATGAAGTATGGAAACAACTAGGAGTAGATGGGCGAGACGGGACAGGTGGCCTGCCTTGCGAGCTTGTACATGGCGGCATAGGTGCAAGCGTCGGGCTTCAGAACAGTTGCACTGCCAATGCTTCCATCAGGTTCATGTTTGTGTTCGCTCAATCATTTCTCGTCTACCTCTCCGTAAGTCCGCACCGCGCTCGCATTCGCATAGGTTCATTGCTCAACCAGTATTTCAGGTACATTTCCTCCCAATCCTCCTTACCAACCCTAGCTCCATTTTGCGTCCTCGTCGTGCTTTATCCGCATTTCTAGGAGCCATCCGAAGTGCCACCTTTCTTTCAACCCTCGTTTCCTCTTGCTGGTTCGGTGTCTGTTTTACACGCACTCTCGTAATGGCCCGGCTCTTCCCTAGTATCACTAATGACTTCTGGGATGGTCCTTACGGCGGTACTCTGACTGGTTCGCTTCTGTGTGGGACAAGCATCTGGATCGAGCACGCCAAGCGGAGAAGAGAAATATCGCTGTACGTCTTACCTAAAGCTTTGAGAGCCTTGATACCGGAAATATGGACGCGGAGTACGCAACCGATGGCCCAGTTTGCCGAATAGTGAGTACCTGCCTGACTGGATGCGTCGCTTCTGAAAACGAAACGGCATAGCCTAACATTCGTTTTATCTTTGGCATCGCTCTTGACATTCTCCGTTCACCAGCCGGAGTCTCTAAGAGGATTCTCGGGATGGACGTTGGCTTTCATCATGAAAGGATCTAGCGCTGACCTTTGGAAAAAGCCCAAAAAAGAGATTGCTACGCTACCTCCCACAGCTGCGAGTTTGTCCATCCCTCCGCCGGCAAGCTCCAATCGTGCAGTGGGGGTCGATCCCCACCTTCCTTAGATAGTCCCCATCACACCCAGGGAGTAGTGAATAACAGACGATACCATAGTCGTGTTACAAGACGCTTTTTCAGACACTAGAGTTTAACTGCGATCTAAATATCTGGTTCGAGACTAACTACGAACCATATGATTACCCGGTCCAAACATGTAATGCACAATCATAGAATGAACAACTTGCAATCAACGTATTATCCTCACTCGCATGCTGTTGAAAAGACCAGTCAACCCCATAAGCGAGAGACTCATGTCGGTCATATCGCTTCGTCATCTCGTGACCGCCGTCCGCAAGTAAACTTTCTTCCGAGCCAGGATCCGAAGGGTGAAAACGGACAACTTTAAACCCGTCGTGCATGCATGCGGCAACAAGGTCGTGCTTGCGTTCTGCGGATGGATGCCATTTTACCCGCCAGGCTCCACCTCCGACATCCACGTCCGTGAGAGGCTTCAAGGGCCTCCGCGTATCAAAGAGCCGCACTTTGTGATCGTAACTGCACCCGTGTTATTTTCCCGCTAGGCCGCGTCAAGTACACGACCTACCTTCCAACAGCAATCAAATGTTCTATGTGCGGATTGCTCTGTATCGTAGTCACCCCTGCATCGAATCTGTACAACCACTTTTGCTCAGCCAAGAGTGCGCGATATCGCCTTTGCATACCGTTTGTTGACGAAAATGGGCCGATCGAAACCTTGTCGGTGGTCCCAGCCTTTCATTTGCAGATCATCACCACCTTGTTCAAGAATCACACGTCATGCTATACGGAAGCGTGTGACATCGTTACCTGAGTAGATGACGGAATCGTCCCAGTAATTCCACGCCGCACTCCACGGCTCGTGATCGTGTGCATGCCACTTGTCCGAGACGACAAGCGGCCCTTGGGAGCACGACCTGAGAAGCGCCAGCGACCCATCCGAGAGTGACGCAATTAGGTTGCCGAGGCCACTACAATGATCCGTCATCCACAGATTTTCGATGAAAAAGGCGGGCCCGCACCTGGTTGAGTGTCGGCGGTTGGACCAATCGATGGAGAGACATAGGACATCGTCCGGAGCAAGAGATAGCCGTTGGAGCGGCGCCAACCTGCTCTGATTAGGGATCGTCGTCACAGAACGGAAAGATGGGATATATGGAGCGAAAGAACCTCGTGGGCGAGCCACTCGTGCAAAGTTACGTTCCCTTCGGAGTCGGCGATCCCCAAGACCGGGGTGCTGGCGTGTGATCTATGACACCTGACGATGTGAGCGACACGGTCCGTCTCGCGAACAAAAAAAGAGTCACCATTTCATGTCCAGAACCGCGGGGAGATGGATTTCCTGGAGTTGGCAACTGATCTAGCGGTAAGGCGAGCTCGAGCGGGGGTGACATTGGGCTCACGGGACATTGTCGTTGGCAGAGGATAGTCGGAAGACCAGGCATTTACCCCGCCGAGTTTGCATGGCTGTTGTCGTTGCCTCGGTGTCGTCGTCAGTCGTCCGATTCCTGGTCTGAGTGGATTCTAATTTATATGTTCCACAGACAAAGATATCTTGCGAGTATTCGTGGGGGCAAAACTCGACCGAATCCGCTGGCCAAGATGTGTTGAACATCCGAGGACTCGGATGTGACCGTGACGCTCACGACGTGAGCTGCGGTTTACCTGGTTTTATCCGATAACCATGAACTTCGATAACCTCACGGACAAGACAAGACAGTCGCTGGTTGCGGCCATCCAACTTGCCAAAGATTATTCAAATGCGCAAGGTAACTAGTTCTT
>QFES01000185.1:0-22559 GCA_003316375.1 Tylopilus plumbeoviolaceoides
TGCGCAGCACAGATGGCTTGCCGTGTCCAAGCAAAGTCTTGGTAGAACCCAATCTCCCCCAGATTTCGAAGCCCCTTTCGCGGCCGAGTACGCGGTCCTTAATCAAGCCATGGATGCATGCGGCCGTGGGCTAAGCACATGTGCTCACTTTCAGACCCTATATCCATTGACCCGGTAGTAGACTTATGACTCCTGTTCCAAAGGGCGGTAGCTAACAAGAAACGCAGGTGCCTTCGACACCGCCTGCGCTATGTGAGGCGTTCTTTACCCTTGCCAAATGCTCTCACCGACTTTCAAAAGCATTTTACGGACAACCCTGTTCATGTCAGAATCATGACCCGTGAGCCGTCACTCAAATGACCACATACATTACCCTCACCGTGATACACAGATACGCAGCGACACAAGGACTGTTGTATTCTCACATGGGATGGATTCTCTTCAAGCCAAGGCACGAGCGTATCAATACCGTTGATCAAGAAGACCTCGATGGTGATATCAATGGGTGAGAGACACCGGAACAAATATGTCGTCTGGTCCTGATAGAGCGTGACAAGGCGTCCACCTTCAACACAATTGTTACGGTTAGTACACCATCGTGATGCTGCACCGGCCATGCCTTGAAATGTTTCAGTTCCGATCGCATTCATTCTTGGGTTCGTCTTCCTGGCGTGTGTGCCATTCCTGGGGAGACCCTGTCGGAGGATTCGTTTATGTAGGATTAGTGACTAGGTTGGCAAGTGAGTGCATATGCTGGGATGCCCCTATGCCAGCGGTGGAACAAGGATAACGCGATGTTTTAGCTACTAGCCATCTTGACTTGTGGATAAGGGCACCATAATTTTGTGAGTCACCGCATCCTGTCGTGTAATTGATGTTTCTGCCCGTTCAGCTTGTCAGACAAAACGTCCTCTCCAACGTCGACGAGACACTCACCGTTGGCTAGCACGCGTTTCCCCGTGATTATAGGTCTGGCCCTTCCAGACTAGATTGGGACTCATCGAAAGGGATCATCGACGGCCTTCACTATTTCGGCTTGGTGACGTCCGTGCGAGGTGCGCGTGCAGAGGACATCGACGAAGCCAGACACTACATGGAACAGAAAGCGCTCGAGAAAAAGACGACGACTGAAGTGGACGAACCCTGGTGTGGCACAGAATGGACGATCGAGCACGCACACAGACACGCTGCTGCGGGCGCCATCAAAAGCCCAGCTCGCGTCCCTCCACGACTGTCCGTCGTGCTCTCCTTGAATGGCATAGCGTCGCAGCAACTCCCCACTGCCGGGCTTGACCGCGCACATGAGATTCAGAGCCATGAGCACGTCGTGATGTGACTCACATGTTCTTTGAGATAGTTGGCCGCATCTACGACGAAGCCGTTGATGACAATGAGACACCGCGCGGACTGAATAAACATTCTCGGGCAGCGAAGCGAAGGGCGTGTGGATTGCGCGTGGCCAAGCTCAAGGCTTGAGACTCGGAACTTGACCTTACTGTAATGTTTGTTTGGCTTGTCCTAGTAAACAATCGTACTCAGTAGGTGGCAGACAACGTCGACCTCGAAGAACTCGTCCATCTTGAACGGACGTCCGTCGCTCTCCTCTACATCCAACCCAACCACTGGCACGATGTTCACCCCGATAGATTCTACGATGCCTGCTACAGAGACAGTTTCGGGGCCGCCTACGGCTACATCTACGGTCTGATCGATGGCCGCGCACTTGGCCGCGAAAAGAGCTTCGAGAAATCGCGTTCTACCAAGGCTTTACTCGGACGTGGCAAGCCATCCACGCGGCGCATCCCGCGCGCCGAGATCAGTTGCGTCCTCCCTTCCCCCGTCGTCTCCGTCCACGCTCGACACGCTGACCTGTCACACCCCTCCACAGATGCGCCGAGCGGCACATGACGCACATCCGAGTCCTTGCTCTCGTTGGTCGGTTCCAGACATCCAATCCGACTGCATCGCCCACGTCCTCGTCATCCACAGATGCATTTGCCCCTGCGGACGACGACGACGCGTTCGACATGGGGAAACTGCAGGCCCGGATACACGCGTGGTACAGAGCGCTCTGCGCTTCACTCGGGATGCGACCCACGTTGCGCGCTGGTACTGCTGCGATGGGCTACGCTGACGCAGCCTCCGAGGCGGGAACAAGACGTGAAATATGGGCCATCGAGGGCGAGGGACGGCGTTTGATAGTGCAAGAGCTGAGCTTTTATACTCAATCTTGATTGGGGACAGAATTTTCCGTCCACACCATCGTCACCTTGGCGTCTGGAATCGACACTCGAGTGAGTACAAAAACATGGCTTTACAGGGTTGATGCGCTCATCAGGACAAAGACGCGCCAGTACATGTTCAGAGTCATGGAGAGGGCATACACGTATGCCGGTAGCAACGTAGAGCAGGAAACAGCATGTGATGATGCATGTTCACTTCACACCGTCCACAAAGTGCTTCGATACCTGCACCTTGAACGTCCATAGTCCAGTTCTTGGTGAAGACGCTGTTGGGATTGAAGATTACACTGACGTACTCCACGAGCGTACAGTCCCTCGAGGTCTCGCGACCACAGCCACTGCAAACCTGTATGCAAACGAGCACGGCGTAGAATCTGAGGACCCCTAGTTCAGGTGTATGTTGGTGTGTTCCATAATTCTTCCTGATAGATACCCTCTTGCCTAGTTGTCGACTTGAAATTGACTACGGAGGACCAAGCAGGAGCTGCGACAAGTGAGCTCGAGTGTTATTCAGTTTCGTCCTTTCTTCCCACGTCGATGTTCGGTAATGGTGTTCGAAAACAGGAACTTGAACGTACTCAGCAGTCCAATGGTAGACTTTTCCTCCTTGTTACCAACCACGCCCATCTGCAACTCCTGCTTTGTTTGGTCCAGCAGAGTGTTTACTATTTCCTCTAGTGTGCGATTTGACTTCCACATTAACCTGCATGCGCGGTGTGGGTGGCCGTACCAGGAACGGGAACACTGAGATGCGAATATCATGTTATCTGACATGCAAGCGGCCCGACTTACCTACCTGAAGTACTGCTGTTCGTGATTCGCGACCCGGACATGTCTGCAAGTGAGCTTTCTTTTCTAATGTTTTTTGGATCCATTTGATGATCATCAGTTATACGAGACTGGGTCGCCCTCGGTTGGAACTTCGTTCATGCCGTGTTCTACCCTTCCAGCTGTGACAACGATCATCGCATATGCTGTCGCATTTTAACAGTGAAAGAAGTGAAGTCTCTGAACTGGCATCCGACTTTGGTGACGCGGGGTGCTGGAACCTTTGCGGCATCCGTTCAAGTTACTGCCTGCGCGGTCGGCACTCTGAGGGACTCGTCAAGAACGATGGAAGCAAGCCGTGAGTGTAATTGTATTGTTCGAATCTGTTAGAGAACAACCACATGCGAATGGTCCACACATCGATGACTGAATGTACGTATCGTTCAAGCATATTCGACAGTAAAAGTCAACATAGAGAGGAGAAAAATCGAAAAAGTACCGGCTGGCACACATACAATACCTCATCCGTTGTAGGGCCTCACGCGGAGCGGCACCTTGCACCCATCCTCGCCAGCGACGCGTGGTCTAGGCAAGAACCCCCTGATCATCTCGAACTCGGTCTCCGCACCATCGCGCAGCTCAAACACAAAGTTCTTGACGAGCACTGACAAGATGGCCTGTCCATCCAAGTATCAGTGCCCGATCAAAAGCTCGAGAGAGCGGTTACGTGGACATACCTTGAACTCGGTGACCGCAAAGTTCTTCCCCAGACATGTCCTAGGGCCGTCCGAAAACGTGAGGAGATGGCGATGCCCTTGTAATTCTCGGGCCTTGGCTGGGATGCCGTTCTGACCATGGTCATCTTCGAGCCATCGACTAGGTTTAAACGCCTTGGCATCGTCACCCCACATGATGGCAGAACGATTGACAGAAGCAAGGGGGGTTATGACGACAGTCCCTTGCGCAATATATAAGCTGTCGACCAGCTCGCCCGACTTGGTGTGGATAGGTTCAGAAAGGGGAATGATGTCGTCTTCGGCAGCCTGTGAACGAGGAATAGGGATACAGATCGACGCAGATGATGGTGAGGCATACATACCACTCGGGTCATTTCGCGGAGTGGCGCGTGGATGCGGAGGACTTCATGGACGATGGCATCGAGATAGGGGAGACCGTTTGCGAGTTGATCGTATGTCGGATCTGTGTCATGCTGGAGGAGTTCAGCCCTTAGCTTGGTCTGAATGTCAGGGTTTCGCGAGAGCTCAATGAGCGCCCACTACAGAACAGGGTGAGCGATAGACAAGTATGCTGTGAATGAAATTACCGTCACGCTAACTATCGTAGGCGTCAGTCAGGGTTTTCCCTTGATGTGGGACAGGAACTTACTAGACGTTGTCTCATATCCTGCAAGAAGCAAGACTTTCATCTGCGGCATAGTATGAGAAACTCCAACGTTCACTTCAATGGCCAAATCACCTGTGAGAGGATCTCTTCCTTTGACAAGTGGAATTGGGACTCGGTGCTCTCCCCCTTGACTGTGTCAAACATGTCAATGACCTGTAATGGTGTTTTGAAAACGAGGACGTACTCAGCAGGCCAATGATAGATTTTTCCTCCTTGTCACCAACCACGCCCATCTGCAACTCCTGCTTTGTTCGAGCCAGCAAAGTGTTTGATATCTCCTCCATAGCGCTATTCAACTTCCATACTAGCCTCGCGCGCGGCGTAGGTACCCGTACCAGGAACGGGAACACCTGTGCGAGAAGGTCAAGGCCAATGTTGGTTGCAGTCTCGGGGGAGGATGAAGTAAAGGTATCAAAAATCTCGGTGACCGAGGCATGTTGCCCATCGAGCGCACCAAAGTCATGCGAGAAACCTGCTAGACCAATGGTGTCGAGGCTATCGAATACGAATGAGTCTAGTGAAACGACAAGTGACACGAAAACTTACGAAACGTGATTCATCCTTGGCAAAGAGTTCAACCAGACATCGGTTACACAGAGAATGATTAAGGCTCACCAGCCCTGCACATCAATGATAGTATTATCTCCACCGCTGGATTCGACGAGGGTATTCCAGGCTCCTTTGACCTTTCAGGAACAGTTGGCATATGTGAGTTGCGGAGGAGACAAAGCCAGTACCTTGTGAGCAGAGTCAAAGAAAACCGGCGTCAACCTGCGAATCGCGGCGATACTAAAGGCCGGAGTCAAAGACTTGCGTTGCCTAACGGACCTGTCAGTGCCATTCTCGTCCAAGTGTACATCTGCAGGAACATGCCTTTTGTGGCTGTCTCCATCGGCCCAAAACAGACCTCGTCCAAACTAGCATCACATCAGATACCAGACACATAGCCACGAAACGAATCACAACGCACCCCGAGCTCGAGGCTTATCTTCACCATCTTGGTTCGTACGTACGTCGATGCCTGCTTGGCATGAAAATGCGCGATCGCTTTGGGATCATACAGCATAATCCTGCGCCCTCCCATGGTCGACGGAATCTGGAACACTGGGCCGTACGCCCGCGCCCATGATTCGTACACCGACGCGGCGTCGTCGTTTTGCAGGAGCACCTTTCCGACGCCGAACAGGAAGCTCGGGCTGGGAGGACCCATGAGTGTAGGGGTGCGCACCCGCCGTCGTGCAATGCGGATGAGCTTGAGCAACGCCCAAACGGCTGTACACGCCACGACGGCGTTTAACGCGGTGAGAGACGGGATGCGAGAGAGCATTTCGCGCATCTGGTCAGAGACCTTGGTGGACAAGAGGTTCGACATCATGGTTAAGGTCACTGGGTGAGAGGAACGTTTGTTGGCCATGCATGAGTCGATGTTTCTTTTTATAATGTGTGCCGTCGGACGGGTTCATGCGGCTGGGGCAGGAGTCGGGTTCACGTTCCTTCCGTGATGAACAGCGCCGCTGAGTGACTGCCGAGTGCGGTACGCGTAGTGGACATACGAGTACTATTTTGTAAGCGTAAGCTGAAGCACGTAAGCGGCTCCACTTCTCCATTTGTTTGGCAAAAGCCTTGGATCCACAACCACTCGCCGTTCCAAGTCACTCTTCTCCTGTGTTTGTTCTTAAATACGACTTGGCTCCGTTCGGTGATAGTTACCAGGTTGTTGATTGCAAGTAGAACACAAGTGCTCGAGATACATTGCTATCTACCTCTATCGATGGTAGGCAACTGCATGGGTATCACATACCCATACCCCCAGGATGGGTATGGGTATATATACCCATGACCATGTGGGTATATACCCCATGTGGGTTATTGGTGGTACTAGTAGCATGGGTATCATTGATTTGGAAAGTTGCAGCTCGGCAGTGGTCGCGCTGAGACTCTAAGTGCACGCGCTCGGTCTCGATTGACTCTGGTGCCTCCGTCTTCGCGTTTCGCAGTCCGGGATCGCTCCTCTACTGTCTCCAGTCGATATACAAGGAATCCGAACGGTTCGGCTCGCCCGATTCGGCTTCGACGCTTCTGGATGACTTGGTAGGTCAATCCATGTGGCTGACATCTTGTAGGCCGCGTTTTCAATTGTCCTCGACGACACGGTGGGTTCAGATTGGTGTGGAATCGTCGGTAATAGTTGGGAGGTGGTGTGGATGGCTCAGGTGCGTCTGTCGTCGCGTCACTGCCAGTGCGCTGCTCATGCTGATCCGTATGGTATCCAGCTAGCGCCTCCGTTTCGACTCGTTTCGAGTCGCGGCATGGTGCGCTCGTTGCGCCATCCATCTCCCATTGTCAACCATCGTATTCGACGCATTTCGCATCGACTTCGCGGTCCAAATCGCGCTCGACGCGTCCCAACTCGATCTGGTCGCCCTCAGCACCTCCTGGCCCTGTATCTCGACGTCGCGCTCGTTTCTATCGGCTCTGGGGTCTTCCCTGGTGCTGTGGCAGTCGCGTCGTACCGCCGTATCGCGTTTCAGATCGTCTGGACACTCTGGGAGTCTATATGGTGAGTCCTCTTCCTCACCCTGCTCCAAGCGTTCTCGGACGCGTTCTGACATGTTCTGCAGCTGCTTTTGACGTTCCCTGGCATCCTCATTGCGCCTAGGTGCTCCCGTCGCGTGCACTTCGCGTGCTGGGGCGTCCTGAGCTCGCTCAGGTGAGTCCACCTCCTCTGGCTGCTCTAACCCTTCGTGCTCATGTTCTGACATGTTCTGTAGCTCAGTTTACATGTCCCTAGTGTCCTTGTGACATCTAGGTGGTCCCGACGTGTATTCAAGAGTACCCATGGGTATGACCCACCATGGGTCATACCCTGGGTCTACTTTTCTCTACCTGCAGCTGATACCCATACCCAGAGCACAGGTATGGGTTAATCCCAGGTATGGGTGTGGGTATGGTCCATGGTACCCAGGGGTATAGTCATGCATTTCCCTAGTCACAATCACACAATAGTTGTCCATAGTCATTATCTTCACTTGTAGAATGCATAGGAGTACTTGGAGAGACAAAGAATAAGAGAGAGGAGGGCCAATGTGAGGGCCCAAGCCATGAGACACTAGCTGCAAACAACATGAGAGGATCAGCAGTTCTAACAAGTAGAGTACAAATCTAAAACCTGATCATATCCACAGGAGATGTATCAAAGAGGGATTCAGAGCGAACTGGTACATCAAACATGACAGGACGATGCCCAGGGCGACAAAGGGTGACAGATGTTGTCTCTGATACGACAAACCGTTCTTCTCCTGGGAGAATGCTCTCCTGTGGGATTCCGAATTTTCTCTCCATTGAATCTATGGGTTTACGAGTGACCAAGGAAAAAGGGATCCATGTGTTGGGCCCCTCCCACAGCTCATACTTGGGGAAAGGTGAGTTGATGGGTTCACCAGTCGCAGTGGTGACAAAGTCAAAACAAAATTGACGTGATGCCTCCCCACCTTTGCCCCACAAGCGAATAGAAAAGTCAGAGTTGGGAATGGGGCGAATATGAACATCAGGCCCATGATCTGAAGGAGAGGGTTTCCACTAGATACAATGCTGAGCATTATCTGCCACCCATGACTTCAAATGCAAAACCTACCCCTACTGGCGCACGAAGTTGAATATTGAGCGCGTCCGATGCTTCCTGAAGGAGCTGAGCTCGAGAGTTGCTCTCATCCATTTCGGCAAGATGGCGTCTGCAGTTTGGATGACGTGCGAGTTCAAATTGGTTATCAGAGTAGTCGTAAAAGTCGCTATTTCCTTCAAATGTGGGATGCTCCTGTTGAGTGGACAGGTGCGAAAGGATGGTTGTGTCCCAGTCGTGACGAAGAGTGATGTGAGGGTAGAAACGATGACAGATTTGCAGCGCGTAGTGTCGGAAAGCTAGAGTCTCTGCCATTGAACATATAGGGGTGGGGTCAAGATGCGAGTACTCACTCAGCCACCAAGCCGCGCAGAGAAACTCCGACACTCCTCCAATGCTCTCCACGCAGCCTCGACGTCGTTGATTCCTACATCGACTACATCGAAGCAGAATCCGTGCCAGCGATCACGACGTTCATTGCCAACATCGCACTTCACATCGACTTTCGTTACACCAGTTCCGAGTCCTGGACGTATAGGCAAAGGACGACACATTCGGATCGTTGGCAAAAAGCGATACGGTCGGCAGAAACCATGCGCAGGAAGCGCTCGTCGTTGGAGGTACCGCGCCATGCTTGTTAAAATTCAAGTTGAATTGGCTTACCAGCGATAGGCTCAACCCGTCGCTTCAAAGTTATCATTGGCCCGCTCACGGCTTTGGTCTTTGGTGACCTCCTTGCTAGTACTGTAGTGTACTATTGGCAACTCGACATGTGATGGAGGCCTGGTAATGGTACATACATACAGGAGAGGGCATAGACATAGTCAGTGGCAACATAAGGAAGGAAACAGCATGTGATGATATACACGTTCACGATCATGGCATACATTATTCGCGGACACCATCCAGAGCGCTTCAATACCTGCAGCTTGAGCACGTCGGCGAGCCGCTGATGCCGTTCGTCCCGTTGGTGCCGTTGGTGCCGTTGCGGTAGTGCCCGTTGGCGAACGCAGGCGTGCTGTGTACATCGTTGGTACCAGGAACGTCCATGCTCGGGTTCTTGGTGAAGAAGCTGTTGGGTTTGAAGAGGACGCTGACGTGCTCCACGGGCATACTGTGACACCAGACAGGTGAGCACCCTGTGTTTGCGAACGCGGTTCAGTCACTTACACTGGCCAGTCTTCCGGGCGGGGAATGTGCGTCGTGCCTGCAACCAGAATCATGAGTCATCGCTTCCGCAAAGAGAGAAGGCGACCACGCACCGACAGTGAGGTACAGCACGATGTCCTCGTTATCGATGCTGCCTTGTCCTTCCCTGACCCATCTGCCAACAGAATCCTCAGGTTCCTCTCGAGTCTGTGGGACATACTTTCCACTAGGCCACATCCTTCCACCCTTGATGCCCTCTTCGTCCCTCACGACCCACAGCGCCTTGTCCGTAAACGACGCACGACGAGCGATCCACGAATCGGGCTTGGCCAACAGCGGGAGCAGACCGCCCTTCATCATGATCTGGTATGACGACGGTTTCCCGGACACCTCGTGCGTCCTGTTCAGGTTCGCGATCTTCCAGCGACGCTCGGCGGCCCAGTCAAAGTCCCGTGCACCGTCCTTGGATTGATCCGTGAGGATGCGCTCCTTGAGGTGGAAACCGTTGCCCGCAAAGTTCTCTTTCGACCCGGTTGGCGCGGCGAGCGAAACGATGTCGGATTCGATGACCGAGTTGGACAGCCCATCGAGCATCGGATCCACGCGGACGGAGAAGATGTGTTGGTGAACGTGCGCGTTTACACCTGGTGCGACGACGGTTCCGTGAGGATTGGCTTCGTTAGGACCATGAACGTAAACTTGTAAAATCCCACTAAGCCGGATCTCGAGCTCAATGTTGCCGTCTTGATAGAAGTAGTAGTTCCAAATGTATTCTGTCGGACCCGTGTCAGGAACAGGGGGTGGAAAGGGATGAGGGGGATCTGACCGTAGTTGGCGAGGGTGCAGACCATGCTGACCACGAGACGTCTGCTTCTTACAGTGTGTGAACGGCCTCCTGGACGGTAGTCAGTGTGCTTCCAGAGGACGCCAGCATCCTCTTCATGGATACAGATTGCATTCTTGATGATCTGTGCTGATCCACCATGGGTAACAAATGCACCGGGCTGGGATGCGAATCAGCAAAAGCTTCCATCAAGTGCACGCTTACGTACCAGATAGTGGATCTTTCCCAGACAGTCGCAGCCAAGGGAGAGATCGTTAGCCATGGTACCCATACCATATTCACCACTAAGACCAGATTAGTCGATACGCAAAGTCGACCAGTTCGATCACCCACGAGTCAAATGCGAATTTCCTGGAGTGAGGAAATTCGGGTGCTCCATAGGGTACCACCATTTCCGCGAGGCTGAGACGATAAAAGATGGGTCGAATCTCTCCATCGTCGTTGTAGGTAACCGTGGATATTGCAATACCTTCGCGGTGGCTGAAGGCTGTCGGGGATCGTCCCATCAGATTGCTTTCCACACGATCACAGGGTCAGAGGCTCACCAATGTGCATCTTCCACTTTTGCCATTCTAGTTCGTTCCCGTTCATCTTGAAAGATACGCCCTCCGGCTGAATGACGTGTAAAGGTTTGAGGTCGTCGCGTGGTTTATACGTTGGGTCGCTTTCCTCCATGAGATCCGGGAGGAAATCATACGACGTGAGTGGCGGTGGTATTCGTTCCCGATTCGACTTGGCAAACGACTCATCGGAGAGTCCTTGCGCCTCTGTCGTGTCGACGCTGAGCTTGTGGGAGCCTTCCAGAGTGTACCTATATCCCGGGGGAAAGTCAATCTGGACGACTTTTTCTGCAACCGAGTCAACGACTGGGATAAAATCCTAAAAATACATTCAAAGTCAAAAATGGCATGAAGAACATGGCTAAAAGAACAAAGATTGACAAGAGGGTGTGCATAGAGATTCTCATGTTCTGAGAAGCGTGCAAAGAGCAGGGCTTGCTGGAGGCGCTGGTGCTTGGGGAATCGGTCATCATAACCAACTGCCCAACCATCGGCGGATATCTGGTGGGGCTCGATACCTGCATTCGACGTTAGGCGGATACGAGACAGGGTGGTATGGGCGCTTACCGACTTGCTTGGCGAGCGCTTGAACTTTCGGGTCATTACGAACGATGACCTCGGCCATTGTGAGCTCCTCGACGCTGATCTGGGGTTCAGAACCCTCGGGGACTTTGTCGATAGCCTCTACTTCCCACTCTCCTTTGAAAGCCAGGACCGCATTGTAGCAACCACTGTTGAGGAACAATCGTATCAGCGGACAAGTACTGGGGATGCGGTGCTCACCCGTTGATGACGTCAATGAACTGTGGGGGATTAGTATGTATGTGAAGAAGCGGGGGATCGCACTTACATCGGACTCGGCCTTTCTAATGATGTCAACGGGCGGCTCTGGCCTACCGCCGGGAGTGATGGGAATACGGAGTGCAGCAAGGACGTCTTTCTTCGGAGGCGGGAGAAGACAGCACGTAATGAAACGCACTGCCTTGATGTCAGTGTTGGCAGCGGTGTAGTGCCTAATGGCGAGTGTCACTGCATTGATCTAAATGGGACGTGAGAATGAGCATGGGGACGACGAGGACCGATCGGAGGATATACCTCGTCAGGTGTGAGCGGGTCGAGGGGATGATTAAACTTGGACTGTTTGGCGGAGAAGGTCCTGTGGACGTTTGTAGTGATAGCGGGAAGCACCACGGGAGACATGTCAATTGCGGGGTAGCGGGTCGACTGAGGCTGATAGGCCACTGGAGGAACGGATCTGGGAACTTGACCCTCCTCTTTATAGGCCACGGCCGAACCTGAGAACGATATGTCGGGTACTTTGGCGGGGCCTGAGTGTTATCTGAGCTGTCTTTTGGGGTAAATATGAGATAAGATAAGTTGAGGCGCGCGACTCCTATGCGATGGAAAAGCGGTCAACACGGCCCATCATCGGGTTAGCCATGCACATATTCCGACTCGGACCGCCTGCAATCACCGGCGAAAGGGCAGAGAGAACCACCTTTCCGTAGCCCTACCACCGTGACATCCGCCCCAGGCGCTCAGCGCTTACCAAGGCTTATCTAGCCTGCCACCGTCATGACTAAATCGAGCGCGGAAACTATTTCTGAATTTAACGAGCATGTGAACATGAGCGATGAAGAGCTGGACGAAATGGCCGCCGTAATCCAAGGAGAGAGCGTGCGCTGGTGCTGGCGTAGGGCTGAAGAGCGGGCAAAGATAACAAAGATGCTGAAGGGATTCCCAGAGTGGCATGCAGAGGTACGTATATGTGAGGGGGATGGTCAGGTGGGAGATACTCACGGTACATTAGGAACACTCGAGTCATATGGTGTCGAGTGAGCGTTGTCCGGTCAGGCTAGGATCAGGTACGTTCAAGGGCGCCACTTTGCGCAGGGGAACCATGACCGCCAGGCCTGTATGTACAGGCTCAGGAACCGAGTTCGTGTGTAGAAAATGCGTCTCTCACGAACTCGTGAACACCGAGGACCTCGCCGAGGACGACCTTGTCCGTCCGAGGGAAAACCGTTGGTGTAGCTAGTACTAGTCTGTGGTAACCACCTTCCCGATTCGCGTCATGTATTGTCCGACGACATCCTCCTCATCGTCCGAGACAATGTCCATCCAGGACCCTCAGCCAGCGTGCTGCCTCGCTCTGACCTCATCGCCGGCGCGCTCCTCCACAGAACCATCCCCGACGAGCGAGGGACCACCCACAGACCAGAAGAAGCGAAAGAAGAAGAAAAAAGCGAACAAGACGCCCTCCAACGACGTCTCCCCAGTGAAACCCGCGCCAGATCCCCTCGAACGCCCTTCTGTGCTCTGCATCAGCAGAAACAAGCACTGGAAGTACATCAGCTCCTACCACGTCAGTCTACAGTTTTATTTTCTGTCTCGTCCTCGCTGAACACGCCTTGAATCAGGGTCCGTGGCTTCAACTCCCCCTCGAGTTGCTCGAGTCTCTCCTCGTCCTCAACACCGACCCCGCTGCCCTCTCCACCCCAAAACCACACTCCCAGTGTTTACATCCTCCACTTCACCCGCGCGCTCTTCCTCGTCCACGCGAAGTCGATCGACCACTCCACGCACTCTCCGACCACACCCCACCTGACTCCTCCCGCCGCAACCTCAACACCCTGCCCTATACCACCGTCTCGCCCGCTCCCCTCCTGCCCATCCCAGGCAAACCTGCCCCTCCTCCCATCGACCCCGGCGTGTTTCGCAATGTAACAACGATCCGCCGTCTGATCGACGAAGCAGCCGAACTCTCGGTGCGTGCCTCCTCCGGACTCTCTCCCGCTGCGCTTGGCTCTATCCGCGGAGGGAACAATGGTGCATGGACTACGGCACAGAACCTTGGACTGGACGGTTCTGGAAACATGGGAGGTGGAAGAAACGTGGCCATGAGCGCGATGCGAATACACCGTCTACGGGCACTCGCGGTGCAGAAGCTCGCCGCCGCTTACAAGGCCGACGAGATCGCTAGCAGCGTCATGGTGATGCAAGGCGGGAGCGTGTTTGACGACATTGCCCAAAGAGTGCTCAGATATGGTGCGTCTTGCTCGTCATCTGCAGTATGTCATTGTCTGAACATGGTCATAGACCCCAACGACGCGGACGCGAAATACGTGCACTTTTTCCACGAAAAGATACCCTCACGGTACGTGAACCACGTTGGAAAAGCACCCATTTGACTGTTGGAACAGTGCCAACAGACAATTGGCGGAATCCACTACAACCCAGGTACTGGATGAACTCATCGCTGCACACCCACAACGGCTCGAATATTATCGAACAAGAGGCATCGTGCATTGTTTTCGCGACGAATATACCCTCGCTACCAAAGACTTTACATTTGCCCTCAAGGAAGCTCGCTCTGCACGCAAGGGTCGGACAATACACCGGACCGTCACTTTACCGTCCGAGTCACGGGGAAAGAATGGCAAGAAAAAGAAGGGCTCTCAGAAGACCAACGGCCAAGCACCGCCAAACGGTACAAGTGAATCGGCGGAAGGATCCATTGTCGAAGGGCCAGACGGAGAACCGCTTTTGGTGCACCCGTCCGTCTCACCTGATGCACCGGATCCCATCGAACCCCAACTTCTCTTCCTGCGAGGCGCTACCTATCTACAACACGCGTTGCATCTTATCGAGGCCGCAATCATGAGACTCGAGCACGTTAGTAAGCCAGGCTCCGCTTCTGACGGCACCGAGTTGCGCTTGTGCTATCTCAAAAATGGCCGTTATGGCGGTGTCGAGATTGGGAACCCTGACGGTCCCCTGGGGAAGAGCACTGGTCCAAAGGCAAGCGCCTACAGGGGCGTGCTCGGAGAGGGAAATTTTCGCGAAGATATTGATGGCTTTCTACGCAAATGCATCCGAGATCATGAGCGCTTCCTCGCGCACTTTGATACGCTCGAAGGGCCGCCACCTGGGGGTGCATCCATTGACGTCGCTCGGAAAGCCGAAATCGCCTTCCTACTCTCCGAGATGGCTCGCCCTGGGTGTCACAGCGCTGGAGCAACCGGTCTCGCCGGAGTAGAGTCCATCCTGCCGTCCATGTTCACCACCTATCACCCCCTGCTCGTGGAGTCCCGTTTCACTATTCTCATCTGCCAGCTCATGCTCGGGGACTTGCCGAGACTCTTGGCGACATTTACCCGCACGGCTATGCTTGTCGACGCGCTCGAAGGATACCCCGTCTTCCTACCCCCCAGGTCCATGGCGCAAGCCGAATTCATCGAAGTGCTTGAACGCCTCGCCTCAGGTTGGAAACTGGGCATCCAGCCCCGTTCGGCCAAGGCGACGCGCGCCGCCCCCGTGGCCCACAGGCTGGCGATCGAAGCGCCCCCGGTGTCCCCCTCGAACTCCCTGCTCGAGGTCATGTCCTCCTCGCCCTCGGGCAACACCACAGATTCGTTTTCGACTCCGTTTGCGTCGACGTCGTCTGCGGCGGTCGCCACGAGTGCTCAGGCTGTCCCTCGCCGCGACATGTCCCCCGCTGCGATCAAGCAAGGCCGTGTGGACCTCGTCGAGGCACTCGACTGCGCGCGGATCTTGCTCGTCCCCATTGCGGTGAGACAGAGAGAACGTGCTACGCAGGCTGCGGCGGAAAGAGTGTCCAATAACATCAAGAAGAAGTCACTCAACATCAACATCCCACTGCATGGCCCCCGAGTGGAGATCATCCTCGCCTGGCTTGCGGCCGTTCATTTGGTGGAATATGAACGCGTTGCGTGAGGTCTCTTTTTTTTATTTCTGTTCACACAGAGAGAGTGGATGGGATGCCCAAAACAGATCTCGTGGAAATCTAGGGTGAACGAGGGGGGAGATGTAGGCACGATGAAATGATGGGGGCTGATTTATTTTCAATGGGCCAGTACTTATACATTTGACAACCAAACCTGTCCATCCTCTGTCTAAAATGTATTGCATGAGAAAAAAACCATCCAGCGATTGATTGAAGTGGAGGCTAGAACCCAGCCCATGCAGCCCATGCACCAGCAGCATGGTGCAAGCTCCGGTGTCCATGCCATCTTCCACTCGCATTCCTAGCTCGCCTTGGTCCGTGCGTGCATGTCCTCACGAGCCTGGCGTACCCACCGGTCGAGATACGCGGTAACACGGGGGAGCACGAGTGTGGCTGCGACGAGCACGACCGGCACGAGGAGGCCTACGGTGGGGAGGAGCGTCGCCGGCAGGAAGCCGCCGTAGACCGGCTCGAGGATCACGACGAACGGTACCTCGCTCTCGCCCGCACGTGCTGTGGGTCCGGTCTCGCCGGGTTGCTGCCGCCGCTGTACCGGCGCCTCACCCTCTGCGTCGTCGTCGATGCGGCGCGGCGCGCGTGGTGACGTGGAGGACGCGGGGACGGCCACACCGGCATGTACGGCGCGGATGCGTGCATAGCGTACGCGCGTCGTCTTCGACGACGTGTGGGGCACCGTCACGTCCGCGCGTCCTCGGGCGAGGAAGAGGTGCAGCGCGTGCGGTGTATACAGCGTGATCTCAAAGTCCGCGGGCGTCTGCTCAGTGACGAACGAGCGCGAGCGAAGCGACCCGTGGACAACACACGTGGCGACCGCTGCGCAGTCACGCTATCAAACGGGGACTCAGAGGCAACGGACACACGCACAGAAGCAGGCCAGGATAGGCGCAGCGTGAACGTGGCGTACGAGGCCCAACGTGGGTCGTCGAGGTCGAGGACGAGCCAGAGCGCGTGGGGGCAGGTCCACCCGTCGTCGTCACAGACGTGATGGAGGGGCGTATGAAGCGCAGCAGGTTTGATGGACCATCGCCGCTCATTATCTGTGGGACGCAACGTGGACCTGATTGAAGCTGGAGATGAGGGCCCTTGATCGTCTGAGCGTGCTAGAGTAGGAAACGCACCAATTTCCGAGCACATCCAAGGGGAGATCTGTTGTGAGCGCTCGAGAGGCTGAGAAGGTGATAATTTCCGTGTTGGCGGCCACGTCGTGAGATAAAAGAAAGAGGATATGAACTAGATGGAGCGATCGCAGACCAAACGAATTCAAGACTTTCATGTGGCGTCGTCACTGTCAAGTGGACGCCGTGGGGGTACATACACAACACTACTATATACATCGAGTATCCTTTGCATATCGATCCATTGGGTAACCGTCACGGACTTTCAAGAAGAAGCTAACCTTGATTTTCATACTCAGAGCAACGTTGGATGGAGATGGACCACCGCTTGCTCACCTAGGATTCTCAACATGCCCATGTCCCTCATCAAATGATCCATTCCCTCACGGACTGCTCTGAACCTTAACACGCCACAGCTCTCGCTCTCCACATGCTGGCACAGACCGCTGAGCGTGCTGAACCGCATGTCACAGGTGGAAAGAGGGCAGCGGTACGTCTTCTCCCGGTGCCTCGGACTCGCAAGATGGCGGTTGAGGGCGACAAGGGTTCCAAAAGTGTTGTGGCACAGCACACACTCGTACGCATCACCGTTCCAGGAGCGCTTCGTAGCGACATACTCGACGTCGTTGTCGCCATTGGTGAGGAGTCGCCCTGGAACGGTGACTACGTTATCCCGGTCGTTGAGTCGGACCCATCGATCGATCATTCTGCGATCGGCGCCCGATGGACACGTTCCAGCCTCGAGGTGGAGTATCATTGCAGACTTGCTGACAAAGAGTTGCGTGCAACCGCGGTGTCGGAATGCACATGGCACATTCTTTGGACGATGCACGCTTGAGTTGCGGTGCTGGAAAAAGCATCCATCAGATGTCAATATGTCAATGTTGGGTGTGGCATACTCACCGCACGCAAGTTGCTCTCAGACGCGAACACACGCCGACACGCGTCACAATAGTGGTGAGACTGGCGGTTATGCTCGTGCAGGCCGATAGCGGACTGGAAGAACCGGTCACATGGCTCACAGTAAAAGTGATCGTTGACGCAGTGTTCTATTAGGTCGTCGCGCGTTTCATGGTGGGTGCCACACTGACGACAGTAGTGATGTCTGGGGCTCTGGATGTAGTGTTGCTCGAGCCCCCGCCACGAAGGAAAGTCCTTGTTGCAGTCATCGCAGTAGTTGTGAGCGGACGAGTTGATGAGATGCTGGCGGTACGAGGACCAGGCCTGGAAGACACGGTCGCAGGGATCGCAGCAGTACGCCATGAAGGAGCGGTTACAACCAGGGGGGCATGCCTTTATCATCGGTGTCAGGGGTCCTATACGCGTAGGCCATGACCACGTGACCACCCTCTCTTCGCATACGAAAATACATAGTATAGTAACCTGGGACTCATCAAAGGAAAAAACTGCCATATGAATGGTGTGCCACCTCGAACAAGCTTTGCATATATCGATCGGGCAACCGTCACGGACTTTCAAGAAGAAGCCAAGCAACCTTGATTTTCATACTCAGAGCAACGTTGGATGGAGATGAAACACTTGCTCACCCTGGATTCTCAATCTGCCCATGTCCCGCATCAAATGATCCATTCACGGACTGCCCTGAACCTTAACACGCCACACCTCTCGCTCTCCACATGCTGATACAGGCCACTAAGCGTGCTGAATCGCATGTGACACGTCGAGAGAGGGCAGCGGTATGTCCTCTCCGGTGCCTCGAACTCGTGAGATGGCAGTTGAGGGCGACAAGGGTTCCAAAGGATTCGTGGCAGAGCACACATTCGTATGCATAACCACACCAGGACCGCTCTGTAGCGATGAACTCGATGCCGTCGTTACAGTAGATAAGACCGGTACGGTGTCGCTGTGGGACGATGCCTACGTTATCCCGGTCACTGCGTTGGACCATCAGTCGATCATTCTGCGATCAGCACCCGATAGACACGTCCCAGCCTCGAGGTGGAGTATCATTGCAGACTTGCTGACAAAGAATTGCATGGAACCGAGGTATCGGAATGCACATGGCACATTCCTTGGACGATGTATGCCGGACTTGAGGTGCTAGGAAAGGTATCCAGATACCCATGTCAATGTTAGCTTTCGGTGTACTCACCGCACGCAGGTTGCTTTCGGACAGGAAATAATGCTGGCACACACCATTGGCGGATGGGAGGAACTTGTCTCATTTTTCGCAGTAGAAGTGATTGTCGATGCAGCGTAATCAACTCGTCGCTGTTTTCAAAGTGGGTGGCACATTTGCGATAGTAGTGACCTTGGACGTAGTGTTGCTGGAAGAGGCAAAGTCGCCATGGCCCATGAAGGAGCCAGGTATCAGGGGTCCCACACGCGTATGTCGTGAACACGTGACCACCGCCCCTTGTTCTTCTCCCATGTACACCTCCTCCGCTCAAAAAGCTAAACGGCGGACGCACACCCGTCCAGAACTCACCGACGAGCAAAAACAAGAAATAAAAGAAGCCTTTGAGCTCTTCGACACCGACAAGGATGGCTCCTTGGACTACCACGAGCTCAAAGTCGCGATGCGCGCGCTCGGGTTCGATATGAAGAAGGCCGAGGTGCTCAAAATCCTCAGGGACCACGACAAGAGCGGGCATGGTCTCATGGAATTCGAGGATTTTGCGAAAATCAGTTGAGTCGTACGCCTTGTTTTGCCCTGCATGCCCACACGCACGCCCACGGCACGCATCCGCGACGCGTCACGACCGTCGCTGCACGGTCCCCTCTTCCTTTCCCGATATCGCCCTCGCTGATCCCCATACTCACCTCGACCATTCCCAGTGAGCGAACGGATCCTCGCACGAGATCCGATGGAAGAGATCCGTCGCGCCTTCCAACTCTTCGACGACGATAACACGGGCAAGATCAGTCTCCGCAACCTCAGAAGAGTAGCCAAGGAGATTGGTGACCGTCTGGAAGACGACGAATTGTGCGTATCCACGATCCCCTCCTTCCCTCCCTGTTTTGGCCGGCCCCAGCACGCGCGCCAAAGACCCCGTTTTCGTACGCGGTCCTGTGCGACCGTCTTCCCTTGGCCGTGCCCGTGTTTGTTCACCGCTACTTCTTGAAAACGCGGATCGTCCTGCAATTTCCGTGCCTTGTTTGCTCACCTCTCGCTTCCTCTTCCTGTTCAGGCAAGCGATGATAGACGAATTTGACCTCGACCAAGACGGTGAAATCAACGAACAGGAGTTCATTGCCATCTTGACCGATGATGCATAGTTGGCCGGCTGCGGCGGCCTCTCACGGTTCTTCGACCCCGCCATAGATCTACCCACGCCGCCATCCACTCCCTCGACGTCGCTATCTATCATTCTTTTGTTTTTGGCATGGACCCCCGATCGTTGCTTTCTCCGACTCTGCCTAGTCCGTTCTTTTTTTCTCACCGATCATGGCCACCGTCTGACTCATTTATCCAAATAGTCCATGTCTCCATAGCCACATGATCGCTGCTGTATACACTTGACTCCTCCAGCTCCAAATGTAGCCACCTGTGATACAGTTGCCCGCACCGTGCTGGATATCCGCCGAGACAATACGCTGCGCATGTAGCGTTCGCTGAGTCCCAACTGGTCGGATCTCTCAATATGAGTTGCGAGCGCACCAGTTTCTGATCGGTCATAACCCGTTCATGCCCGAGATCAAGGTCGCTCTAGGCCGCCTGCGGCACGCACAATCACATGAAAATGTCAGACGTCCGACCAAAAACATATTTGTCTTGTTCCCAATAGCGCAACACTGATCCCAAAGAATAACAATCTTACCCCACACAGAGAAAACCCAAGAGGCGAACCCATACTTTACAACCATAACGTATCGCTACATACTCTCCGACCGATTGGTACAATAACAACATGGCGAGCCAGGGAATGTCCGAATGTGATGATGCAGAATAATGATACACAAATCTCCACCGTCTCGATGAGCGGCGATAGAATACTGGGGAAAGGAGAGAGGGTCGTAAAGGACGTAGACATTCGTGGGCATCTACGGCTGAAGCTCGTAAGCGAGGAGGGGTGTTCGATGTGAAACAGAAACAGAAAGGACAAGGATTTCATGAAACGCCAGCACGAGCATGGTGATGGGTGGGCCTAATTGCGATCCTAAGCCAAAGTAGGGTACGCGTCCGGAAGTTGCCATGATGGATGGGTCGTGGCGCTGGCATGATTGGGACCGAGGAGTTGACGGAAGCATGGTAGCATGGAAAGATCCAGGCAAACATAGACCGAGAACTGTCGAAGCGAGGACGGCATCGCCTGTGGGTATATCGCAAGCGCACAGGAAACCGTGGAGCGATGGTGGAGACGGAATGGTGACTACCCCGACGACTACGCGGAGCATGGAAGAATGTCCGAAGGAGGGGATAATAACGAGGATGAATGAGCACCACATGCTGAGAAATAGGACGAATAAGAAGATGGCTGATAGAAAGGAAAGCGTATTGTCCCGAGTTGTCAAAAGTCCGACTGCCATCACGGCGCAGGTGAGTGCTCCATAAAACCTCGGACTGTCGCCCAAGCACAAACATTCGTTGCGTGATGCCGTGGACCATTATGCTTCTCCGCCCCTCGTGCGGCCCATGACTCTTGAATAGTCTTTGTGAACCTTCATGTGTTGCCCCAAGTTATCGTGTCGGCTGAATTCCTTATCACACCCAGGATACGGGCATTTGTGCGCTGTACAGGACCGGATTAGCAGAATGTAATGTAGAGATGTGGGTTCGACGCACGTTTCTCATAGGTGTGAATGCTTCTGATATGCCTCTTGAGATGCTCGCCCCTCGCAAAGCATTTCCCACACCCGCTGACGTCACAGAGATAAATGCGAGCGCCCTGCGCTCCATCTCTCGAGCCTCGACCACTGCCCGTGTTGTTCACGGTCGGAACTCTTCGCCCCCTCGATTTTTTGGTGAGATTCGGAACGGGAACTGGAATAGGCAGGGTCCTCGCATTCTTCCGCATCTTCCCCGCTTGTCCAGCTGGTGAAGCTGGTGACATGTCAGAAGCAGATATGAGAGGTGACCTGGGAGAACCCTTCACGGCAGAGGGTGAGACATCTGAGCCATAAGGATGATAGCGCGCCGAGCTTCTGCCGGCTAAGGCTCGAGGACGTAAGCTCCGCGTGTTCTTTGACGTAGTCCGGCTGCGTGGCACAAAGTCGCCGTCGCCAGCAGCGTCGTCATCCTCTGGCCGGTAATCGTAGTCGAGGTCACGGCCATTTAATTCTTCTACCCCCTCCGTATCTTCACCACTGCCCGTCCCTGAAAGCGACCCTCGAACGAATTTTCCTGTGTAGTCGTAAACGCCCACCGTACTATGTCCACCGGTCGTGCCGCTGTGGAGGCTCAAGGGTTCAACGTCAGGTTCCCCCTCGGCGTCTTCTTCGCCTCCATCTGGTAGTTCCGCAAAGCTCATGACAGGAGATACCTCCGCCGGCCTTACGGTTCGCTGTTCCTGTAGACCCTGGGTCTGTACCCTCAGCGCATGTCGCTCTTGCTGATGTTCCTGTTCCTGGCACGTGCGTTCGCAATTATTGACTAGCGACGTTCCAAAGTACGCTGAATGTCGCGGAACAGGGGCGGACAGGACGGGCGTATTCATCGAGGTCTGATTGGTTGGTGATTGGCCATACTGCAGTGCCATATCGAGAGCAGAGGATGAGTCAGTGGGAGCTGTGAGAGCTGTGCGGTTAGCCTCGCGTAGAATATCGCAGAAGCAACATGCGGACCTGAATCCAGGAGAGGGCGAAAAGTCCCAAAGCCACTGCTAGGGCCGGCAGCATCAGCTGATCGATTGTACAAATCAGAAAAAGGCATGTCATTTTCCTGTTTGACGTTGACGCCCTGCCTAAGCGGATAGCCTGGTGAGAATTGTTCAAGCGTTAACTGTGTGGGTGCACTGGTATAGTGGCCGGAAGGAAGCTGCGGATAAACAAGATCGGGCTCGTCGATTTCCTGCTCAAAGGGCTGCGCACTACCACAGGTGAGCCTTGTGGCGGAATACGCGGGCGCCGTGACAGGAGGCTGAGGGGCGCACTTGGGGGGGGTATGTTCCTGTCGCTGAATTTGCTGT